>CM075977.1:64210997-64485514 GCA_038087875.1 Malacoraja senta | reverse complement strand
AAATGGTTGACGGTGGAGATGCAATGGGAAAGATTTAAAGACTGCATGGATGAACTCCAAAAATTGTTCATCCCTGTCTGGCGAAAAAATAAAACGGGGAAGGCGGCTCAACTGTGGCTAACGAGGGAAATCAAGGAGAGTGTTAAATCCAAGGAAAAGGCATATAAATTGGCCAGAGGAAGCAGCAATGCGGAAAACTGGGAGAAATTTAGAACTCAACAGAGGAGGACAAAGGGGTTAATTAAGAGGGGGGCGGAAAGAGCATGAAAGAAAGCTTGCGGGGAATATAAAAACGGACTCAAAAAGCTTCTTTAGATATGTAAAAAGGAAAAGATTAGTGAATGGAAATGTAGGTCCCTTACAATCAGAGACAGGTGAATTTATAATGGGAAACAAGGAAATGTACATGTACAGGAACATGTAAGTGAGTACTTTGGTTCTGTCTTCACTAAGGAAGACACAAACAATCTCCCAGAAATACTAGGGGACCGATGATCTAGTGGGAGGGAGGAAATGATGGGAATCCACATTAGTCAGGAAATGGTGTTAGGTAAACTGTTGGGACTGTAGGCAGATAAAACCCCAGGGCCTGATGGTCTGCATCCCAGAGTACTCCAGGAGATTGCCCTAGATATCGCGGATGCATTGGTGACCATTTTCCAATGTTCTCTCGACTCTGGATCAGTTCCTGTGGACTGGAGGGTAGCCAAAGTAACCACACTTTTTAAGAAAGGAGGGAGAGAGAAAATGGGGAATTATAGACCAGTTAGCCTTACATCGCTAGTGGGGAAGATGCTTGAGTCGATTGATAAAGATGTTATAGCAGAGCATTTGGAAAGCAGTGAGAGGATCGGTCAAAGTCAGCATGGATTTATGAAGGGGAAATCATGCTTGACTAATGTTCTGGAATTTTTTGAGGATGTAACTAGTAGGATGGATAAGGGAGAGCCAGTGGATGTGGTATATCTGGACTTTCAACAAGCCTTTGACAAGGTCCCACACAAGAGATTAGTGTGCAAAATTAGAGCACATGGTATTGGGGGTAGGGTATTGACATGGATAGAGAACTGGTTGGCAGACAGGACGCAAAGAGTAGGAATTAATGGGTCCTTTTCAGAATGGCAGGCAGTGACTAGTGGGGTACCGCAAGACGCGATGCTGAGACCCCAGTTATTTACAATATATATTAATGATTTAGACGAGATAATGACATGTGACATCTCCAAGATTGCGGATGACACAAAGCTGGGCGTAGCAGTGTGAATTGCAATGAGGATGCTATGAGGCTGCAGGGTGACTTGGATAGGTTGGGTGAGTGAGCAGATACAGTATAATGTGGATAAAAGTATAATGTGGATAATGCAGTATAATGTGGATAAAAGTGAGGTTATCCACTTTGGTGATAAGAACGGGAAGGCAGATTATTATCTGAATTGTATCAGATCAAGAAAAGGGGAGGTGCAATGAGACCTATGTGTGCTTGTACATCAGTCACTGAAAGCAAGAATGCAGGAACAGCAGTGAAGAAAGCTAATGGCATGTTGGCCTTCATTGCGAGGAGATTTGAGTTTAGGAGCAAGGAGGTCCTATTGCAGTTGTACAGAGTCCTGGTGAGACCGCACCTGGAGTATTGTGTGGAAATTTGGTCTCCTAATTTGAGGAAGGACATTATTACTATTGGGGGAGTGCCACGTAGGTTCACCAGGTTAATTCCCGGGATGGCAGGACTGGCCTATGATGAAAGAATGGGTCAACTGGGATTGTATTCACTAGAATTTAGAAGAATCAGAGGGGATCTTATAGAAACATATAACATTCTTAAAGGATTGGACAGGCTAGATGCAGGAAAAATGTTCCCAATGTTGGGGGAGTCCAGAACCAGGAGTCACAGTTTAAGAATAAGGGGTAGGCCATTTAGGACTGAGATGAGGACAAACTTCTTCACCAAGAGAGTTGTGAATCTGTGGAATTCTTTGCCACAGAAGGGAGGCCAATTCACTGGATGTTTTCAAGATAGAGTTAAGGGCCTGTCCCACTTGCATGCGATTGCGTGCGTTTGGCGCGACCAACCGGAAGCGGAAAAAGGGGGGTTGCTGGCTGCTATTCCATGATCATCATGGAAGAGATGCAGACTGCATTGCTGCAACTGCAACAGAGACTTCTGTTAGCAGCAGCCCCCATGCTTACAAATTAGCTGGGCAGGATGCGGCCAGACTGAATTTGGGCGTCGCACGGCATTGGGTGGTGACGTCATCACGCAACGCCACGCCGGGCGGTGACGTCATCACGCAATGCCACGCACTAGGCGTACACCATCAAGACGCTGCGTACGCTGTCAAGACGCTGTGTACGACCGCAATGCGACTGCATGCGTAAGCGGGCCGAAAGGCCGTTGGCGCATGAAGATTTTGGTCACTGCAGGAATTTCAGTGCCCCGCGCGATGTCGGGACCAGCCCCGCACAACTCCATACCCCTCTGCGCTTCTAAGTGGGACCGGCCCCGTGCGGCCATACGGTGCCCGTACGTCTCAAGCGACCACGAGGTCGCGTAATTTGCGAGCCAAGGTCGCGTAAGTGGGACAGGCCCTTTAGATTTAGCTCTTAGGGCTAATGGAATCAAGGGATATGGGGAAAAAGCAGGAATGCGATACTGATTTTAGATGATCAGCCATGATCATGTTGAATGGCGGTGCTGGCTTAAAGTGCTGAATGGCCTTCTCCTGCACCTATTTTTCTATGTTTCTATGTTCTATGTTAATGCTTGCCACTAGCTGGATCATCACAGCTCAGTTTGGCAGAGCTGCCTTCAAATCAGCATTGCACGAAGACCAGCATCAATAGCAGCCTGCTTTGCATACTACCAGCATGTGTGCAGCACAAGTGTTATTGCACTATTCCATTTGCTGAGTAAACTTGGTCACTCTAAAAATATGTGTTCACGAATTTGGAATGATATTGAAGCTAAAATGGTGCCATTAGCACTGAAGAACACAATGCAATGTGATCTATATTTCATCATTATTTTACTGACTGTGCTTTGGATGGATGTGGCCAAAGTGAAAAGGTTTAAGGTTTCAAAACTGAACAAGTATACTGTCAGAATGTGCTCCAGCACTGAGGTAGGGACTAAATAAACTTGCTTGTTAAAGAACACTCAGCTACTGCTATTATAATGCAGAGAGATACTGAAATTATCACACCACAGGTCAACTGCAGGAATGTGTTGTACTCATGTGCCACAGTGCTCCAGTTTTCCCAAGGGTTTCTGGCTGAATACATATCCCTAATATTCCTCTGTTGTCTTTTATTATCTGTATAATGGATGGCACTTAGAATAATGTTTTAAAAGCAGTGTTCTTTAGCTTTTAGCTGTAAGTAGGAAAAATAATTATTAAACAATTTGAGGTTGTGCATAAAACAAAGTGAAGCACTAAAACAGAATGGGGATATTAGAGAGGATACCAGTTATTCTGCAACTCCTTCTAGCCAGTTGTTGGGGTGGGTTATACAGGTGCAAATCCCTACAGCAATGCTAGGCACACACAAGTTATTAAATTGCTGAAACCCTAGTGTAATCTACTATTTTCATCACTGACATGGGCAACATCATCTATTAGCAAGCATCTAAAAATGAGAATGGCTAAAAATGCTATTTTTTGCATCTAAAAGTGTGCTGAACAATGGTGTGATGCTGAATTTCTAATAGTTTATCATGAAGGAGATTCCAGAATATGTCACATAACACAATCCAGATAATTATCAAAGTTCAGATTCATTAATCGAATTAAAGTACAGAAAATCTACTGACTATCCGCTATTGATTTCTTAACTCAACTTCAGTATATCTCAACACAATTGCTTATTTAAACAAAGCCTGCCTCTGGTCCACTTAGATTCTCTCATCCCTTGGTTACTTTTTCCACCACTTCCATCACCTATAATTGTTCCCCTCCCACACTTGGTTCCATCTGTGCCTTACATACACACCTATCCACCTGGGTTACATCTACCTTTGCCTACCTCTCCCATTCCCCCCACTCCCACCCCATCTGGTTCCATCTGCCCATCATTCCTCCCATACCTGGTTCAACATATCACTTTCCAACCTCTGTGTCTATCTTTTCTCTACCCTTCTCCCATCTGACTCCAGCTGCCCAATATTTTTTTTCCTTATTAGTTTTCATCTATCATGCACCAGCCTCTGACTGGAACTCTTCCCTCTCCACCTCCCACCTGGCTTCATCTGTCTTTGTTTAGTTTAGTTTTAGCTTAGATACAGCGTGGGAACAGGCCCTTCGGCCCACCGAGTTTGCACCAACCCATACACTAGTTCCATCCCGCACAATAGGGACGAAATATGGAAGCTACTAAACTACAAACATGCACGTCTTTGGAACGTGGGAGAAAAAGAGGGCACCCGGAGAAAACCCACAGGGAGAATGTACAAACTCTGTACAGACAGCACCTGTAGTCAGGATTGAACCCATGTCTCCGGTGTTGTAAGACAGCAACTCTACTACTATGCCACTGTGCCACCCCTTGCATCACTGGGTTGTCCATCATCCTATCTATCCTGGTTGCACCTTTCATCCTACCAGCTCCTCAGGCCTCTCACCCTTCTGTATCTTCCCTTTACATTCTCAATCCTAAAGGGCCTGTCCCACTGTACGAGCTAAGTCAAGAGCTCTTCCGAGTTAAAAAAAAAAAAATCAAACTCGTGGTAAGCACGAAGAATGTAGGAAGCGGGTACGTCGGAGCTCGGGACGTCTCTTAGCGGCTCGTAACGCTAACAGCAGGTACTCTGGAAATGCGGTAAGCTCGTGAAGACTCGTGAAGATTTTTCAACATGTTGAAATATGTCCACGAGAGCCCCGAGTACCTACGAGCGGCTATTATCGTAATTCTCCGAGTCCGAATCAGGGGAAACTCGGGAGAACTCTTGAATTAGCTCGTACAGTGGGACAGGCCCTTAATACAGTCTTGACACAAAATGTCAACCATCCCTCTACCTCCACAAATATTGCCCGACCAGTTTGTTTTTTGTTGTTCCAGATTTCAGCAATTGCAGTCGAAGTGTGGCACAATGGCACAGCTGGTAGAGTTGCTGCCTCACAGTGGCAGAGACGCGGGTTTGATCCTGACTTTGGGTATTGTCTGTGTGGAGTTTGAAGAGTCTCACTGTGACCATGTCAGTTTCCTCCAGGTGCTCCGGTTTCCTACCATATCGCAAAGACGTGAGGGTTTGTAGGTTAACTGGTCTCTGAAAATTGCCCCTAATGCATAGGGAGTGGATGAGAAAGTGGGATAACAGAACTAGTGTGAACGAGTAATCAATGGTCAATGTGGAATCAGTGGGTTGAAGGGCCTGCATCTATGCTGCATCTTTAAACTCTAAACTTGTGTCTCCATGATTTTAGACACCACTCTAAGCACCGTCCCAAGAAGGTCAGGCTCGCCAGTTACTCCTTATATTCAATTTAATTATAGCCAACACAACCACCATCAATATTATGGGTTGTTATAACTCAACACTTGCAGGAATAATAGACAGAGAGAAGGAATGGCTGACGTTTCAGTCTGAAGAAGGGTCTCGACCCAAAACATCACCTATACCTTCTCTCCAGAGATGCTGCCTGTCCCACTGAATTACTCCAACAATTTGTGTCTATCTTCGATTTAAACCAGCATCTGCTGTTCTTTCCTACACACTCGCAGGGATACGTTTGGCTCCAAATGAACTCAAAATTCTCCATTAGATGTTAATTATCTAGCACTCTCTCTCGATCGTCCAATACAACAGACCATTGCTGTATTGGGTACCAATTTTAAGATGCACTGCAGCACGTTGTCAACTGTTTTTTTAAATGAATCACTCAAACCTGTGACTTTTACCAACCAAAGGAGACCATCCATCTGATCCTGCATAATGCTGATTTAGACCCACATCACTGTCCCTGCATTATCAATGGTTCACTGCGATCCCTTACCTCACAGTACTGTGGGGAGTGGTTTCACCAGATGGAATGCAATAGTTCAAGAAAATGACTGACTACCAGCATTTCAGCAACAATTCAAGCTAGGCAATGTATCATGGTACTCTCAGTGACCACCACAATCAATAAATAAATAGAAAATAACCTGGCAGAATTAAACAATAAAGATAACACAAAGTGCAGGAGTAACTCAGTGGGTCAGGCAGCATCTCGAGAGGACGTGGATTGGTGACATTTCGGGTGGGGACCCTTCTTCACATGCTGCCTGACCCACTGAGTTACTCCAGAACTTTATGGGGGGGTTTTGTAAACCAGCATCTGCACTTCCTTGTTTCTCCATAACTGGACAATAGTACAAAATTATCAGAAATTTAGAGCAAGAAGAACATGAGAACTAAAAAAATAGAAAAACAAGTTTAACTTAGGTCGAACTTGGATTGAAAAATTGTGAAAAGATGGGGGAAAGAGAAGCAGCAATCAAATTGTGGAAATGTGGAATTGGATCTCAGGATAAGAATGGAACGAAAATTCTGAACAAGCAGGGAAAGTTATTTAGAATGTATACGGTTCTCGGAATAGGAGGAAAAAAGGAATCAAAATTTAGAATTTCGTATAGTCATGAAGGAAGTAAAGTTCCAGAATCAGAAAAAAAGATAAAAGCACAATAATAAGGGATAAACAAGAATATGAATTAAGCTTACCTGAAATGACAGAAAAAACGGGATTTGGAGTAAGATTGAAATCAGGCTGAGAAGGCAGAGAAGCTAAATAAGAAAGAAATAAAGGAATAAGTTCAAAATCCAGAATATGACTAGGTTGATTTTGACTTTCACTGTTTGAATGGATGAAAGGAAATTGGTGGCTTGTTTTACCTCACTCCTGGTTTAACTCACTACAAGTGATTGCCACGTGATCTTTAACTCAATATAGGGAAATATGCAGGTATCTGGGATATTTGCAGATAGGAGGAGAGATATAAAATAACTCACTGTCACCCGTGTTCTGCTGTTACAGAATTTAAACTCCAACCCTTTTAATTAAAAATTGGAAAAAGGCTCTCTGCCCTTTTCATTCAGATTTCTCGTTCTTTCCTCACTTGTCCTGATTACTGGTTCAACTCGACTGCCTGTCTTGCAGTTGTAAACACTGATTTCTCTCTGCATGTCACTAGCATCTATCAAAACACTTCTGAATAAGTGCTGAAGGCAATTTTTACAACCTTTCTATTGGTTCCTAGACATTTTTCACATTGTCCCAACAAAACTTCAAGAGCGGGAAGAAATCACATAGGGTGCTGAACCACTATCACAGAGACATAACTAACATCACAAGTCCTTAAAGTATAGGTTGCCTTCAAGTGCTAATTTTCCCAAGGAATATAACAAGTGCTGGCTCTGTCAATGGTGTGCAGTTTATTCCCTCAGAAGAAGATGGAAATCTCGCTTCCTTGGAAAGCCTTTAAAAAAAAAAGAATTTCTTCAAAGTCAATAATTTCTTCATTTTCCATATATGAATCAGTTCGTTTTCATTCCAGGCATTTAACGTTCCAAGTTGCCACCTGCAAGTTAGAAGAGCTTAAAATTTGGACAATGATAAAAATCACAGTATGCTAGTCACACCAAACCTCCTGGCTTTCAGCAGGAGATTGAAAAAATTACATGCTGGTGCAATAGCTGTTCAGGCAAGCGGGTTCTGGTAAAAACAAACATTCTGGTTTATCTACATAAGGGAAGAAGTGTCGAAGAAAGAGAAGGCTTCAGTCATCAAAGTTGTTCGTGTGAAATTGAAGTCATCGCTATTTTTAAAACATGTGAGTTTAGTGAAGCAACTTAAGCATATGAACAAAGTGTCTTCTGATATCAAAAGCAGTTTGGAACTGTTCTTCCTGCTCTGTCAGTACAGCTTATTTCATGGTATTCTGGGGTGCAGGTCACCAAAGGATCAAGACCCTGGCTCACCATCTTAGCTGCTCCTCTGCAGCAAACCGAAACAATGCAGTATTGACAAAATTGCCTCCGGAAGTTTATTTTGCCTGCTCCATTGATTTGGGTTGACGTTAAAGACCCCGTGGCACTATGTAAAAGAGGCAGGTCTACTGTCACAGAAAATAACTCCGTACCACACGATTAATGAAAAATAGGATGTGAAAAATTAACTAGCCATTCATTACTCTGGTGTTTTGTGGACATTGCTGTCACGGAGTGGTTGGTTCATTTGCCTCTGAAGAATCAGGAAATGTATTCCAAGGCAATTAATTCAGTGCAGCTCTTTGAGTGATTTAAACATAACAAGATGTAATATGGATCTTTCATTTACATGTTCATCTCTCCATTTATTAACAATGTCAGTCATTCAGCCAATCGTTACGATTCCTTCAATTTACGGGAGGCTGTTGTATCATTTGTATTTGGCTCACAGAGCTGATCGAAGTCTTGTCGCTGAACAACAAAAGTTATCCACGCATGACATGGCTGAGGATGCTGGTACAGGACCCATTCACACATGTAGACAGGATCAGCAATTAGAGCCATCCTACCACAGCCATCCTATGATATAGCTAAATATTATCTTAGAACATAAAGTGGTTTTTCGGCCCACAATGTCTGTACCAAACATGATGCCAAGTTAAATTAATCTCCTCTGCCTGCACATGAACCATATTCCTACAATTCCTGCATATCCACATGCCTTTCTAAAAGCTTCTTAAACACTGTTATTCTACCTGCTTCCACCACTACCCTTGGCAGCGCATTCTAGGCATTCACCACTCTCCATGTAGAAAACTTGCCCTGCACATTTCATTTAAACTTTTCCTCTTTCACCATGAAGTAATTCTCTCTAGTCCTTAGCATTTCCACCCTGGAACAAAGGTTCTGATGGTCTACCCTATCTATGGCCTTTTTTAATAGTGATGACAGATCTTCATCAAATGTCCCACTGAGCAGGTTACCAACGTGTTTCTGGCTATATAGTTTGACCATTGTAAGAAAATGTCTTGTGTCACTACCTAATAAGTCAAGAAGCTGAGAGACACTCATAAAGGAACCAGGAGGGAGAAGCATTTAATGTAGGTAGTCCCTTCTCCATGTGGATAAATAATGCATGAGTCAGTAACTTCAACCACACGCCTCATAGGGTGGCCACGGTGGCGAAGCGGTAGAGTTGCTGCCTTATGTGCTTGCAGCGCCGGAGACATGGGTTCGATCCACTGTGGCCGCCCTATGGGTGCTGTCTGTATGGAGTTGGTACGTTCTCCCACCGACCGCATGGGTTTTCTCCGAGATCTTCGGTTTCCTCCCACACTCCAAAGACGTACAGGTATGCAGGTTAATTGGCTTGGCGTATGTGTAAATTGTCCCTCGTATGTGTAGGATAGTGTTAATGTGTGTAGGATAGTGTTAATAGGCCCTTGGGCACACCGAGTCCGCACTGACCAGCGATCCAACGGGAATGGCTGGTCAGTGCGGTGTGCCCAATGGCCTATTTCTATGCTGTACCTCATAAAGAAACTAAACTAAGATTCACCAACAGTCCCACAGTCCCTACGTCAAAACTCTACACCAGGTTATTTCCATTAACACAAAGATGAAGATATTCAGAAAATTGTACTTTCTATTCAACTTAATACAATCAATGGCTGCAGTGCCATGAATAGGTTTGAATTTATCTCCCCATT
This sequence comes from Malacoraja senta, assembly GCA_038087875.1. Taxonomy (NCBI): domain Eukaryota; kingdom Metazoa; phylum Chordata; class Chondrichthyes; order Rajiformes; family Rajidae; genus Malacoraja; species Malacoraja senta. The sequence goes on along the minus strand of CM075977.1, from coordinate 64,475,845 downwards.
ATCCTTTCACCTATTTGCTGGGGCAAACCGGCTTGGGTGAATTAATTAATTTAAGGCATAGGAATAATCTGGGCATAAATTAATCGCATGCTGCCACTTGCTCATGCTTGTTCATGAGTCTTGTATCATATCTATTTTTTGTTTAAAATTCATAATCGTAGTTATTTTGCAATCCTGGTCCTTGTCACATATGGAAGTTTAAGATGTATGATGTCTCTATTAAGCATTGCTCATTGATACATGTTGGCATCAAACGAGCTGTTGCAATCAGCACAAATTCCCAAACTGCTTAGAGCTGCCTGCAGCACATTTTAAATGAATTCCTAGAGACCATATTATTCTCAGTTTAAAATATGGATGAATACAGCTTCCCAGAATTTTTTTCTCAAAGCCAGAGCAAGTAAACTAAACTTTGAGGCTTTTCTGAAAAAAAAACTGTCGTGGACACAGACTCAGCTTTTTATCAAGAGTAATTGAGGTTGTTTTTACAAGATTGAACATTCTGTCTTACATCACGCAAGACTAGTGCACAACTATTTTGAACGACAGTGTGTACAATTGTGTTTGCATATTTATTCGAAAATCCCTCATATCGAGGTATCAATAGAGCTGTTAATCCATTTAAATTGTGGTATGCGCCAGTTGCACAGAGCAAATTCATGCCATATACAGTAAGTGTACGATAATGAGGGAAATTGTACATGTATCATTAAGTTGTGCAGTATTTAATTAAGATATTTGCTGGTTGTGGGACTGCGTTGTGAAAGGCAGATATGAAAGAAAGTGAAGGATACAGGTATAGGAAGGAAATGCAGATGCTGGTTTAAGCCGAAGATAGACATAAAAAGCTGGAGTACTCAACGGGTCAGGCAGCATCTCTGGGGAAAAGGAACAGGTAACGTTACGGGTCAAGACCCTTCCTCTAACACGAAAGAAGGGTCTCAAAACATCACCGGTTTCTTTTCTCCAGAGATGCTGCCTGACGCATTGAATTACTCTGGCTTTTTGTGTCTAATGAAGGATATTGGGTCAGTTTAGGAAAATGGTACAGAGAGGAAAAAAATCAGCCATGATCTTCTTGAATGGAAGTGTGGATGAGGTGGAAAATATGCTCCTTCTGCTTCTATTTTGTATGTTCTAATGATATTTATTCATATAGTATAGTTTTAAGCATGATATCCCTTTCCCGACTCTCAGTCTGAAGAAGGGTCTCAACTTGAAACGTCAGCTATTCCTTTTCTCCAGAGATGCTGTCTGACCTGCTGAGTTATTCCAGCTTCTTGTGTCTATCTTTGGTTTAAACCAGCATCTGCAGTTCCTACATATTTAAAGCAATGATGCATGTGTACAATGCCCTTGCAGATGTTACAGAATCAAATGTTGCAGATTTTTTGTGAGAAACACAACCCCCCTCATAATAGAGGGATAGGGCTCTTAAAGATAGCGGAGTCAGGGGATATGGGGAGAAGGCAGGAACGGGGTACTGATTGTGGATGATCAGCCATGATCACATTGAATGGCGGTGCTGGCTCGAAGGGCCGAATGGCCTACTCCTGCACCTATTGTCTATTGTCTATAATGCTAGGGATGATTAGCAAATTTTTTTTTGTGGGAAAATTGAATGTGCATGAAAAGGTTTAGTTTAGTTTTGTTCAGAGATACAGCATGGAAAAAGGCTCTTCGGCCCACCGAGTCTGCACCGACCAGCAATCCATACAAATTAACACTATCCTATACACACTAGGGACAATTTTACATTCATACCAAGCCAATTAACCTACAAAACTGTACTTCTTTCGAATGTGGGAGGAAACTGAAAATCTCGGAGCAAACCCACGCAGGTCACGGGGAGTACGTACCAACTCCATACAGACAGCAACCATAGTTGGGATCGAAGCCGCGACTCTGGCGCTGAAGGCGCTGTAAGGCAGCAACTCTATCGCTACGCCACCATGCCGCCCTTGTGGACACGGTGAAGACAATGAGTTAGAAACTGGAACACTTGTTACTTAGGGCAGATAAGAAACAAAAGGCAATGATTTTTGAAACAATAAGATTGAGGTATGAGGAGGTTGGAGATATTAGATTGTGATGAGTATCTAGTATGCAATAAGGAGGCACCAATTTCACTGTGACTTTATAATATATTGCTCACACAGTAGGACATGCTGACAATACTCAGCAATAATAGAGGAATAAAAAGATACAGAATGTCTGTAAGATTACATAATCTCTTTCATAGCTGGATGTTTCAAGTACTTTATATGCAATTACATAAAAGATATTTGAAGTACAGTCCTGTTGCAAGTTAGGAAACCTGGCATCAGTGGGTATGCGTATGTTACACCCTCAAAGGAAACCCAAAAGGTACATTCTAATTCAGAATGATTTCTGACAATAAATAATATAATCTAGTTTGAGAAATCATCATTTTTCACCAAGGGATCATATTTGACATGTATAAAACTATACAAGCACAATATCTTATAAGATAGACATATCTAGCATATTCAGCAGTAAACATTATTTGAGTTTAAAGCTAAACTTTTACACCAAAGATGCCATTTTACATTTAAGTATTATATCAATTTCATTATTATGGCCATGGCTTAAGGAGAAATGTAAAAATCACTCGCTCATCTTTAAATGAGTCCCAGCATTCAAAATGCATTGATACACAAAATGAATAACTCATGATAAAATCATATTCCAATGCTTAACTCCCTGTGACTTGATTGGGCCAGTGTGCATTCACTTGTGGAATAGTTATATTTGAATCTGGAATATATGTCAAAGTTATCACAAACTAAAGTTAATAGCTTTCCATTTACCTGGGAGTTCATAATTGCCAATTATTTTGAGTGCAATATCAATCTAAATATAATTATTTTCTTCTGAATTGCCTGATTAAAAAAATCAAAAAAATCCAGGTTTCCCTTTTATTGATGTTGTCAGATACCTTTCAGTAGAGCCATGGTATTTCAATAAATGATTGAATTATGTGATGCACCTTGTTACCTCTTGCTTTGGGAAATCAAAGGAGTGAGAGTTGAGTTTTCATATATTGGGCACATCTTTTTATTCACATTTAAGATTCAGTCTCAGAACCAGATATATCTATTGAGCTTTTAACATTTTCAGCTCAACTTGGCAAGTATTTGATATCTACATTCGCCATTCATCAGTCATTGAATACCAAATGTTGACAAGGCCCTCAGGAATGGGCCAACATAGTCCTGTCAAAGTCTTGCGGGTATAATAGAGGAATAAAAAGATAAATAATGTCTGTAAAATTTCATAACCTCTTTCATATGTGGGCAGGATGGATCAATTAATTAGAGCACTGATCCAAGTTCAAACCTTAGTTTAGTTTTTAGTTCAGTTCAGTTTATTGTCACGTGTACCAAGGTACAGTGAAAAGCTTTTGTTGTGTTCTTCTTGTGTTTCATTCAAAACATGGATCAAGGTTCAAAATTTGGGCTATTTCGTCCTTTGTTAATTATGTTGCCTTCAATAATTAGGCAAAGCTGCTAGCGAGACAAAATAGTTTGCAATTCAGCCCAACTTTGCTCTGGAATTGAAACTTCAAAATAACATCATGGTCACATTTCCACAACAAAACTGCAGAAAATCTCAGATGAGAATCAGGTATTTCAAACCATTAAGAACTCAGATCCACAATAAGAACCAGCATATGTAGTTCCAGCATCCACAATAAGATTAGCATGTCATGGATACATCATTTAGTGGCCTTCCGTCAGTGTTCAAATTTTAGACATCAGAGAGTGAGCAAAGTATTATGCATACTGTTTTTGGTCACATTACCAATGAATGTATAAGATTCCTCAACTCCTCAGAAATTAGTCAAATACGTAATTAAATGCATGGATTGTTGAGATTATTTTGTTGTTGTCACGAGTACCAAGATACAATGAACATCTTTATTTTGCGTGCTGTCCAGTCAAAACATGCCATTAGTATAAACATACATAAGTAAAAGAGTGAAACAATTGTCATTGATAATAAGAGATCCTCTTCTGGTATGGCATGCAAAGAGTTGCCATGATCTGGTTGAGAATAACTCAGCTCAACTCAGATATAATTAAAAAAATAAAACACTTTAAAGTGTCTTTAGTCGATGACCTCCCATTGCTTATTGATCATTTCCAATACTATTCTTCCTCACTTGTGTCAGGACTAGCTGATGTTAGCAATAAGTAAAGTCCATAGACCACTTCTTGCTGTATCATGGACTTTTCTACTAATTGTGTATTTTTGCTATTGTTTTCTTGTCTTTTTTCTTTTCACTGTCTTGTGGAACTTACATATTATTTATGATTGATTTCTGTTGTCTGAGTCTTTGTGCCTGTGATGCTGCTACAAGCAAGATTTTCAAGATACCTCTATCTCAATGTACGTGCATTTTACAATATATTTGACGTGACTTGACTTGATTAGGTTTATCTCATCTATTATGTGCCAAGAATACATTACGGAACGGGAACACAAGTCGTGGGATTTGGGAACCCTAAAATGGATTTTCCTTATAGTGACAACCACTTCCAATCCTTCAGCTGCATCAAACAAATGGAGGGCCCTCGATCACGATGGTAAGAGTGGAAATCCAGTGAAAATTACACACACCAAAAAAACTATAAATAATTCTGGGGATTAACTGATCTAGTCAATATTTTTCACATCACATAATTAAAAAGAAATTTGCATTTGTTTGATCATACTTTTATAAGGTTACAGGTGGTAAATCCCATAATACTCTCAAGGACAATTAATTCTAAGTGTATCTGTGGTTGCTAATTATACTGAAGCATAATGAGCTCATATATTCTACATGGTTATGATGATTGACTATAAAACAATTTTGAATGCAACCTAAATACTACATGTTCCAGCTCTAATGGTATATTGCAACGCAATACAAGCAATTTTTATTGACTTGCTCAATGCTCAGCAGTGAAACAACACTGTGATAGCCAAGCAACAATCTGATCACATAGGAAATACCGGGATTTGACTACTTTGAACAAATGGATAGCAGACTTTCCATTTGCTTTGAGATCTATTGAGACCTGGTATGCAATACTTTGTGGAGTAGTAAATAGACTGTCATTTAGATTGACGCAAAATTCAGCATGCCCTTCAAGACCTCCTAGATTAGAAAGAAGTAACTGGGTTATTAATTAGAAATCCATACATTTCTAAAAAGAATGTTGTAGATCATAAGTATCCAATGTTCTCATTGCATGATTTTACTAGCCATGTTACGGCCATTGTTGTTGCAGTGAAAAGAAGCACTTGAACAAGTAAAGACAATGATGAATAAATGAGGGAATGCACAGGAGTTAATATTTAAATTGGGAAAGGGGAACAGGCCAATTTAAGATCAAGTTATTTGTATGCAAATTGGTATGCTTTGATTTAAATGTTTTTTGCAATGGTCATTTTATGTTGACATTGTGGCCAAGTGGAGATTGTGATTGCCAGCGACAGAGGAAGTGAATGTATATGACTGTGGCAAAAGGGGATTTAAGGTCTTATTTATTGGTAAAGAAAGCTTTTGGAGTGCTGGCCTTTATAAATCAGAGCATTGAGTATAGAAGTTGGGATGTAATGTTAAAATTGTACAAGGCATTGGTGAGGCCAATTCTGGAGTAAGGTGTACAATTTTGGTCGCCAAATTATAGGAAAGATGTCAACAAAATAGTGAGAGTACAGAGGAGATTTACTAGAATGTTGCCTGGGTTTCAGCACCTAAGTTACAGAGAAAGATTGAACAAGTTAGGTCTTTATTCTTTGGAGCGCAGAAGGTTAAGGGGGGACTTGATAGAGGTCTTTAAAATGATGAGAGGGATAGACAGAGTTGACGTGGATAAGCTTTTTTCCATTGAGAGTAGGGAAGATTCAAACAAGAGGACATGATTTGAGAATTAAGGGACAAAAGTTTAGGGGTAACATGAGGGGGAACAGGTGCAGCAGGCAGTGAAGAAAGCGAATGGTATGTTAGCATTCATAGCAAAAGGATTTGGGTATATGAGCAGGGAGGTTCTACTGCAGTTGTACAGGGTCTTGGTGAGGCCACATCTGGAGTATTGCGTACAGTTTTGTTCTCCAAATCTGAGGAAAGACATTCTTGCCATAGAGGGAGTACAGAGAAGGTTCACCAGACTGATTCCTGGGATGGCAGGACTTTCATATGAAGAAAGACTGGATAGACTCGGCTTGTACTCGCTAGAATTTACAAGATTGAGGGGGGATCTTATAGAAACTTACAAAATTCTTAAGGGGTTGGACAGGCTAAATGCAGGAAGATTGTTCCCAATGTTGGGGAAGTCCGGAACAAGGGGTCACAGTTTAAGGATAAGGGGGAAGTCTTTTAGGACCGAGATGAGAAAACTATTTTTCACACAGAGAGTGGTGAATCTGTGGAATTCTCTGCCACAGAAGGTAGTTGAGGACAGTTCATTGGCTATATTTAAGAGGGAGTTAGATGTGGCCCTTGTGGCTAAAGGGATCAGGGGGTATGGAGAGAAGGCAGGTACAGGATACTGAGTTGGATGATCAGCCATGATCACATTGAATGGCGGTGCAGGCTCGAAGGGCCGAATAGCCTACTCCTGCACCTATTTTCTATGTTTCTATGAACTTCTTTACTCAGAGAGTGGTAGCTGTGTGGAATGAGCTTCCAGTGGAAGTGGTGGAGGCTGGTTCGATTTTATCATTTAAAAATAAATTGGATAGGTATATGGACGGGAAAGGAATGGAGGGTTATGGTCTGAGTGCAGGTAGATGGGACTAGGTGAGAGTAAGTGTTCGGCACGGACTAGAAGGGCTGAGATGGCCTGTTTCCGTGCTGTAATTGCTGTAATTGTTATATGGTTATTGCTATTGAAGTCAAATCAGTTATTATCGGGGGCCCAGCGAGCATGAAGCTGTCTAGATAGTCTCTTCTTTTTTCTTTCTTTCCTTCAACCTCCATTTCCTCCTAGTCTATGCTGAACAGAAGGCAGCATGGTGGCGCAGTGGTAGAGCTACTACCTCACAGTGCCTGAGACCTGGGTTCAATCCTGACTACAGATGCTGGCTATGCGGACATTGTACGTGCTTGCTGTGACCACATTCGTTTTCTCCAAGTGCTCCGGTTTCCTCCCACTTTCCAAAGATGTGCAGGTTTATAGGTTGATTGGCTTCTGTAAATTGCCCCTTGTGTGTAGGATGCAAAAGTGGGATAACATAGAACTAGCGTACGCATGATGGATGGTCGGCGTGGACCCAGTGGGTGGAGAGACAGTTTCCACGCTGTATCTCTAAACTAAACTAAACTGAATATTCATATGGTGCCATTTTGGAGCTTTCATCAGACCAGCAAAGTGTTATTGGCACTCATTCTGTCAAGTGCACTGGGGGACTGCCATAGTGATCCAAGCAGTGCCATAGTGATCCAAGCAGTGCCATAGTGATCCAGGCACTAAATGTATTATTTGAGCAGCAAATTGTCTGCTCTACCATATAGCACTTGATGGTACGACATTAATTGAGTAGATTGCATACCAGAATCATGATGCACACCACTATCAAACAATCAGTGCTTCCCAGTAGCTATCCCTTGGTTGAGTCCTGGTGATTAAAATGTAGATGGTGTAACAGGCTACCTTAGATTGAAGGTATTGTTGGTACAGCCAGGATACCAGCCACACTGCCCATGTTCTCATGCCAGCTAAACATCCAGGGATTGGAATCATCTTTCCTTGTGGTTCATCTGCTAGTTCCCTGTGGCACCTGTAAAGCAATGTGCATGGAATCAGGGATAGTTTCTTCCCAGCTGTTAACAGGCAACTGAACCATCCTACCGCAACCAGAGAGCAGGCCTGAACTAATATTTACCTCTTTGGGGACCCTCGGACTAACTTTACTGGCTTTAAACGTTATTCCCTTGTCATGTATCTGTACACTGTGAATGTCTTGATTGTAATCGAGCATTGTCTTTCCGCTGGCTGGTTAGCACGCAACAAAAGATTTTCATTGCACCTCAGTACCTGTGACAATAAACTAAACCAATAACTGAAGATCACCCTTCTTCATAGAAGGTTGGCAACCCTTATGAAGTTACGTGCCTATTCTACAAAACAATCCATTCAGGATTTTTGGAACAGTTGATAAGTCGCTCCTCTTATCTTACAGTGGATAATAAACACAAATTACTGCAAATTTCTAGAACTCAAGTCTAAAAGAAGGCTAGCAAATAAGTTTCGCAGTGACTTGGCAAACTTTACTTCACACTGCGTGGGGTGTGCAGTCATGGTTTAAACCAGTAGCATATTCCAATAAGATCATTTTGGAAACTATGTGAGGGAAGGAACTGCAGATGCTGGTTTAAACTGAAGAGAGACACAAAATGCTGGAGTAACTCAACGGGTCAGCCAGCAACTCCGGAGAACAAGGAATAGGTGACATTTTAGAGGCCAGCCACTATGCTAGATAGATCTCTAGGGGCCATCGGAATCAAGGGATATGGGGAGAAGGCAGGCTGATTGTGGATGATCAGCCATGATCACAATGAATGGCGGTGCTGGCTCGAAGGGCCAAATGGCCTTCTCCTGCACCTATTTTCTATGTTTCTATAAAAATGAAGACTTTGGCTTTTGTAACCCAAGTTTTCTTCCTTCTCGGTCCTGTTCATTCACCCAGCCAAAAATTCCATTCTATACCACGTGGAAGCTTTGTAACATTTAAATTACTACATTGTGTTTGTAATGTCATTGCCACAATCGTGGAAATAAAGTTGAACTGTCTTCACTGTCATTCAGTCCCGATGTGGGGGATGAGTGACTGAATCATGTGAGCTCTCCAAGGTCATAACTGTGCCCACTTGCATTTCACTAAGGTTTGGAAAATTAATCATAATTGGGCTGATAGGGTTTAGTGTAATTGTAATACTTTATAACACTTGTTATTAGTGTAATGTGGCTGGAGAAGGACTAAGGCTGATTGAAATCCGATGGCTTTGAAATTTATGGTTTTAGTGAATCTAATCACTAGCAGGAAATTACTTAGAAATGTAAAAAAAAAAATCTTAAACTGTGACTAGATTGATAGAATGTTGCATATAGGTATTTATCATTGTTCTATATATCCCTGATAGGCTGGCACTGCGTACAGTTTGGGGTACAATTATAACAGTTACTGATGATAAACCTGAAGAGCAAACACTAATACAGGAATCTGTCTTCCACCAGAATTACTCTATTTCAACCTTTAATAATCACCTAATATTCAAACTGACATTGCTTTCTCATTCTAGTGGATAAAGTGGAGTCTTTTTTTAAAAACTCTCACGGAGAATTGGTTGCATTGCTGAAAATATAATTAAGTTTCAGCAGCATGTCCCCACATGCCCGAGACTATAGTTGTCTCGATGTGTAAAATATTGAACGAAAATGGTAACCTGAAAAAAGACACCAAGTGCAGAAGTAACTCAGCGGGTCAGGCAGCTTCTCGAGAGAACATGGATATTAGGTGATGTTTTGGGTCGGGACCCTTCATCAGACTCAGGAGAAGAACTTCTTTAAAGTAGGCAGTCTTCTTTTGCAGTGGAACAGTGAAAATGTAGAAAGAAGATAATGCAGATTTTGGATTACAAAAAAGGCACGTGCTGAAAAAATGCTGTGCCACTGTGCCACCTATCCATGTTCTCCAGAGTGGGTCAGGCAGCATCTCTGGAGAACATGGATAGGTGGCACAGTGGCACAGCGATAGAGTTGCTGCCTTATGGCACCAGAGACCCGGGTTCGATCCTGACTATGGGTGCTGTCTGTACGGAGTTTGTACGTTCTCCCTGTGACCATGTGGGTTTTCTCTGGGAGCTCCGGTTTCCTCCCACATTCCAAAGACACGCAGTAGGTGAATTGGCTTCTGTAAATTGTCACTTATGTGTAGGATAGAACTAGTGTATGGAAGATCATGGTCGGTGCGGACTCGGGTGGCCGGACGGCCAGTATCCACACTTTATCTCTAAACTAAAACTAAATTAAATGTGACGATTTGGGTCAGGAACCTTCCACACACTCAGGTAACTTGAAGCAAAGAATTTCACTATGCCTTGTCACATGTGACAGTAAAGTATTCCATTCCATTCCAACTTGATATTTCCTACCACATTTCAAAAAGTTAAACCCTGACCAAGTTACTGTCCGATCATGAATTCAGGTGTTGCTGCATCCATCGTAGAAGGTACCTTTGAGAACACATGGCTTGACTAAAACATCACTGTACTAAACATTAGTTGCCAGTTACTGCCTTCAGTAAAGGGTATTATCTTGATAGCTCTGATACTTGCTTATTACCGTAGACGCACTAAAAATTGCTTCCAGACATTACAGCATCGTGTTTGGGATATTGCTGCTTTTGAAATTGGCAGGATAATGGTCTGGTAAAATTAACTTAAAAAGAGACACTGTGCAGAGCAGTGTTAAGAACAGGTAGGGTGTGGGCTGGATCATCCAAGAGAGGCAGATTCAACCATTTACCCCCTACATGCAACAAATGGAAATGTCCACAAGGATGAACTAAATTGTAGCTAATGAATACAAGATCTGGCTCAAGAGACTGGCAAAAGAGGATGAATTATCATTCAAGGTCAGACATCGCAAGATCGCAAATATACGTGGCCAAACAACATGATCCATCAGATGTGCCAGGATGAAGTTCATTGTTCATTATTTTCCACTTCACCAACCTCGTGCTGAATAGATCATCTTTCACCATGTTTATGAAAGAACTGCAGATGCTGGTAAAATCAAAGGTAGACACAAAATGCTGGAGAAACTCAGCGGGTGAGGTAGCATCTATGGAGAGATGGAATTGGCGTCGTTTCAGGTCGAGACCCTTCTTCGGACTGATGGTCATCTTTCACCATTTTCCCTTCATCAACAAGATTTCACCACCACCACATACATCTTTCCCAATGCTTCCTCTGTCAGTATTCTGAAAGGTCTGCTCCATCCACACTTCCATTCCATCATCTTCTCCCCATCTCACATCACTTTTCTATGTAGCACAGGAGATCAGGAGATGTAACACGTCCCCTATGGTTTGTCCCTCTCATCACCCTAGAAACCATTTAGTCCATTCAGGTAAAGCAGTGAGTCCTGCTGAGTTACTCCAGCATTTTGTGTCTATCTTCAGTGATTCACATACTTTATCTAATCTAGTTTATTCCATTTGGTATTCACAGCATGGACTCTATATCGGAGAAAACAAATGAAGATTGATAATACTGATCTTCCAGTGCCAGTCAGCATAATTCTCTGACCCATTCCCACTTAATTGGTATTGGTTTATTATTGTCACATATACCAAGATACAATGAAAAACCTTGACTAGGAAAAAATTGAAACTATGAAAAGACTTTGGCCTCCTGCACCATTATAAGGCCCAATGTCAGCTTGAGGAAGAATATATTTAGCCAGAGAGAGGTGAAACAGTGGAATGGCTTGCCACAGATGGTTGTGGAGGCCAAGTCATTTGGGTATTTTTAAAGCAGAGATTGATAGATTCCAGATTAGTAAGAGTGTCAAAGATTTACGGGGAGAAGGTAAGAACATGGGGTTGCATGGAAAAAATAAATCAGCCATGATTGAATGGTGAAGGAGACTCGATGGGCCAAATGGTCTAATTATGCTCCTATGTCTTATGATCATGGTCTTATGAGAACAATAGCACATCTTTCGTCTCAGCACATTGCAGTCTTCTGGAGTCAGTACTGGAGCCTCATTTTCTCTGTCCATAACAAAACCAGCTAGTTCTGTTATACATCATCCATCTGCAAAAATAACTCAGTTTAACACTACTTGATTCTATTGACATTTCTTATGGCTTGAACCTTCATTTCACACATATTGTATGTTCCTTTGAGTCATCTCCCTCTCTCTATGTCTCTCCCTCCCTCTTTCTCTCTCTGTCTGTCACTTTATCTCTCCCACATCCCACATTAACTTATCAACCAGATGGCTCCAGGCACCATCAACAGCTTATTCCCATGGTAACATGGTAACATTGTCCTCATGCTATCAGAGGTATTCCATTTCACCTATTCAACCCTTCCCCATTCTACTTGTAACTTAAAATTGAAGGAAGAGGTTGAGTAGGCTGGGTCTCTATTCATTGGAGCGCAGGAGGATAAGGGCTGATCTTATAGTATAGAATCACGGGGAATAGATTGGGTAGATGCATAGAATTTCTTGCCAAGACTAGGTGAATCGAGGACCAGAGAACATACAGTAGGTTTAAGATGAAGGGGAAAAGATTTAGTAGGAATCTGAGGGGTAGCTTTTTCACACAAAGGGTGGTGGGTGTATGGAACAAGCTACCAGAGGAGGTAGTTGAGGCTGGGACTAGTGTATCTGGGACATGTTGGCTGGTGGGCAAGTTGGGCTGAAGGGCCTGTTTCCACACTGTATGACTATGATTTGTTTTCTCTCTTTCCTAGTTTTGACAAAGCACATTTATGTGAAATTTTTTATATTCTTCCATAAAACCTGCTTGATGAATTGTTTCCAGAACAATGTTTTTTATTTATTTCAAGTTCTCAGTATCTACAGATTCATTTCCCTTTGATTGAGGAAGCAACGTGTCAGTTAGGTGTTCATAGGCAAGAACGCATCTAAAATGCCTTAAAATATTATGTGCTGAGATGAAACAAAATGGAGTTACCAGCACATGCAGGAGGGAGCCTCTGAGTTATGGGGGCAGTGAACTAGAAAAGATGAATGTGAGTCCAGTTGTATACAATGGTCACACCACACAACTGTGCATCAGTTTTTAGAGTTTTAGAGATACAGCATGGAAACATGCCCTTTGACCCACTGAGGCCACGCCAGCCATTGATCACCCATACACTAGTTCCATGCTATCCCACTTTCACATCCTGCACACTAGGGACAATTTACAGAAGCCAATTAACCTACAAACCTGCAGGTTTTTCGAATGTGGGAGGAAACCGGAGCCACCCGGAGAAAGTCCACGCGGTCACAGGGAGATCGTATTGTTTTCCTACCCGAGACCCAGTCGCCACCCGAGTCATAAATTCATAAGTGATAGGAGCAGAATTAGGTCATTCAGCCCATCAAGTCTACTCCGCCATTCACTCATGATTGATCTATCTTTCCCTCTTCATCCCATTCTCTTGCCTTCTCACCATAACCATTGATGCCCATACTAAACAAGAATCCATCAATCTCTGCCTTCAAAATATCCATTGATGGCCTCCACCGCCTTCTGTGGCAAAGAATTCCACAGATTCACCACCCTCTGATTAAAGAAATTCCACCTCATCTCCTTCCTAAAGGAACATCCTTTAATTCTGAGGCCCCATGTTGCTCCATTTTGTGGAATGTCTACAGAGTGGAGACCTTCAGCATGGCCAATCTGTAGTGCTGTGAAAGGTAAGTGCAGCTGCAAAAGTAACGTCATAAGGTCATAAGTGATAGGAGTAGTATTAGGCCATTCGGCCTATCAAGTATACTCATCCATTCAATCATGGCTGTTCTATCTCTCCCTCAAAACCCCATTCTCCTGCCTTCTCCCCATAACCTCTGACACCTGTACTAATCAAGAATCAGCGATATATTTATTGCTGCCTTAAAAATATCCACTGACTTGGCCTCTTGACTTCTTTGCCAAATAATTCCACAGATTCACCCTCTGATTAAATAGATTTCTCCTCGTCTCTTTCCTTAAAGAATGTGCTTTAATTCTGAGGCTATGAACTCTAGTCCTGGACTCTCCCACTAGTGGAAATATCCTCTCTTTATCCACTCTATCCAAGCCTTTCACTATTCTGTATGTTTCAATGAGGTTCCCCCTCAATCTTCTAAACTCCAGCGAGTACAGGCTAATCAGAAGTTAACCTTCTCATTCCTGGGATCATTCTTGTAAAGTGGGCTAAGTGCAAGCCCCCATGTTAATATCATCAATCAGACTGGATCTTCATTCAGCTAAATGACTTGTGCTCTATTATTCCAGCTAGAAGAGGGTGTCATTTCCTTCAATCTAGCAACAAAAGCAGCAAGACACTACAAAAAATTGTCTTGCTGCACATTTTATGCTGCCTTCTTTTCTGTTAAATATTTATGTTACTTTCCTCAATCAACCAAAGAATTGTTTGGATTCAGAGCTATTCTTGCACCTAGAGTGTAATGAAAAGCCCTCAATTCTGAAACTATCAATTTGTTCATAAAATATAACAATATTCAGTGTGACAATGTGGTGTAACGCCAACATCGTCACACTGTATAAGAACAAGGGAGATCGCAACGATTGCAGCAACTACTAGGGCATCTCACTTCTGAGTGTTACAGAGAAAGGCCTTTGCCAGAGTGATCCTGCTAAGTAACCATATAACCATATAACAATTACAGCATGGAAACAGGCCATCTCGGCCCTTCTAGTCCATGCCGAACACTTACTCTCACCTAGTCCCATCTACCTGCACTCAGACCATAACCCTCCATTCCTTTCCCGTCCATATAACTATCCAATTTATTTTTAAATGATAAAAATGAACCTGCCTTCACCACTTCCTCTGGAAGCTCATTCCACACAGCTACCACTCACGTTGCCCCTAACCTTTTGTCCCTTAATTCTCAAATCATGTCCTCTTGTTTGAATCTTCCCTACTCTCAATGGAAAAAGCTTATCCACGTCAACTCTGTCTATCCCTCTCATAATTTTAAAGACCTCTATCAAGTCCCCCCTTAACCTTCTGTGCTCCAAAGAATAAAGACCTATCTTGTTCAACCTTTCTCTGTAACTTAGGTGCTGAAACCCAGGCAACATTCCAGTAAATCTCCTCTGTACTCTCTCTATTTTGTTGACATCTTTCCTATAATTTGGTGACCATAATTGTACACCATATTCCAGACTTACAGTACTTACATACTCGTGAATAAGATATAGGATAGGCCTAGTCAGCCACAGCTGGAAACCACAAATGAAACATTCCGCTCTCCAAGCAGGACAACGTCAAAGCCGCACCATCATCTCTCACGGATGGGAGAATGCCAATCAAAACATTAAAAGTAAAAACATTTATTTTAAAATCTTAGGAACCCACCACAAACATAATCCAGTTGTAACATTTGTATGTGTAGGAAGGAGCTGCAGATGCTGGTATAAACTGAAGATAGACACAAAATGCTGGAGTAACTCAGTGAGACAGGCAGCATCTCTGGAGAGACGGAATGGGTGATGGAATGGGAGAAGAAGGGTCTCGACCTGAAATGGCACCCATTCCTTCTCTCCAGAGTTGCTGCCTGTCCCGCTGAGTTACTCCAGCATTTTGGGTCTACCTTCGATTTAAACCAGCATCTGCAGTTTAAACCAGCATCTGCAGTTCTTTCCTACACACCACGATGCAGCTGGTAGAGTTGCTGTCGGGTTGTTTCGGGTTGAGGCCCTTCTTCAGACTCCACTGTCATTGGTATTTTGCATTTTGGTTTAAACGCAAGGGATGTGACATTAGTACAGGAAAGTGGCACTAAGGTAAAGGTGCAGCCAAGATTTTATAGAATGCCTTTGAGATCTGAGGGACTGAATGGCCTAATATTTTGCATCACCTTATCACTCCAACACTGGCAAGAGGGAATAGCCAGATTATTATACAAATACTTATGCAATATGCATTATTAAATAGATTCCAGAATTTATCCATGAAGAGACGGGCAAAAATGTACCTTTTTAGAAGATTACAAGACTATCTCCTGAGCTTTATATAGAGCAAGTAGAATACTGAGATGAAATAGGTTTAAAGGCCAAGAAATAACTGGACATATATGTGCAAACATATTTCAGTTCATTTTTTAGACATCCAGGTATATTATTTTATTTCTACAATTCATAGATCCAATATAATTTTCTACAATATAGGGTCATATAGCATGGAAACATGCCCTTCAGCACAACTTGCCCATGCGAGCCAAGACAATAGTCCCACCTACCCACATTTGGCCCACATTTCCTATCCATGTACTTATCCAAATGTATTTTAAATGTTGGTATAGTACCTGTCAACTACCCCAGGCAACTTGCTACCCACCACACTGTGTGAAAAAGTTGCCCACCAGGTTTCTATTAAATCTTTTACCTCTCACCTTAAACCTACGCCCTCTGATTTTTGATTCCCCTACTCTGAGTAAAAGACTCTGTGAATTCACCTTATCTATTCCCTTCATGATCTTATACACCTCTTTCAGATCACCTTTCATCCTCCTGCGCGCCAAGGAATTAAGTCCTAGCCTGCCAACCTCTCGCTATAGTTCAGGCCCTCAGTCCAGGCAACATCCTTGTAAATCTTCTCTGCACTGTTTCCAGCTTTGCAACATCGTTCCTATAGCAGTGTGACCAAAACTGAACACTATACTCCAAATGCGGTTTCACCAACTTTTTGTTCAACTGTAATGTAAAATCTCAACATCTATACTCAGTATCCTTTGAAACTATTGTCACCATAATTCAAATTAATGAATGTGATTTAGTACTCTTGACTTAGCAACAATCCATGATGTTATCTTGACAATTTACTTCATTTTATCTTTTATTTTCTATTCCATTTCTTCTTTCTTTTGCACCAACGCTGATTATCTTTGCCGTTCATTTTCTCACCAAATGATTCTGACATTGACTGCTTTGAGCTTCCCATTCATGCCTATTCACTGATTTACCTACATTTGTAGTATTGTCCATTGTGTCTGGAGTCCCAGCATTACCTCTCATTCCAGTTCATTGCCTCCTGGAGTTCCTTATTTGAAATGCAGGCCACCAAATGTATGCTGATCCACAACAGCTAAGCCACACAGTTTCTTAAAAGACTCCATGTAGAATGCCAGAGATGTTTCCTCCATGTGTTGCTCCTCAAGCTTAATGCGTCTGTATCATTCAAATCTACTGTCTATTCCATGACATGTAACTGGTCTCCCTGGTATATTTTCATTATTCATAACATTGCAACTGAAACTTTTCATTTTTGTTTTCCCCAATATGTAAGCCCGGAGGCAAACAAAACAGTGTTTATAACCAACCACAGTGGATATGACAAGTGAATGTGCCAGAAATTGATTTAAAATGTTTACATATTCAAATGCCAATTGCCATGTGTCATTGCCAGATAGAATGCTGCCTTTGTGCTGGACCAGCACACAAACTCTAGTACTGCCAGAAATGCAAACAGTAATTATAAAATGCAGTGGCTCTCGATCTCCTTATTTGTCAGTTAACCTTCTATTTTCCTTTCAATTTTGATGAAAACTTCTTTAATTGAAATACAGTTGGTTTCTGTCACCATCCTTGTTTAAGAATAAAGGGTAGGCTATTTAGGACTGATGAGAAAAAAAAAATGTCACCCAGAGAGTTGTGAATCTGTGGAATTCTCTGCCACAGAAGGCAGTGGAGGCCAATTCACTGAATTTTTTCAAGAGAGAGTTAGATTTAGCTCTTAGGGCTAAAGAAATCAAGCTATATGGGGGGAAAAGCATGAACGGGGTACTAATTTTAGATGGTCATCCATGATCATATTGAATGGCGGTGCTGGCTCGAAGGGCCGAATGGCCTACTCCTGCACCTATTTTTCTATGTTATATGTTTCTACTTCTCGGTAGGTGCTGGACATGTTTCCGTTTCTTCCATTTTCTGTGTGATACACTGTCCTCGGAAATCACCATACCAATCACAATCGTCAGTAACTTAATTTTTAAACAAGATTGGTTCCTTCCAATCCTGCAATAGACCAAATGGGCAGGCATCCTTTGTGATTTATAAATGTTCAACTAGAAGTGAATCTGACGAGTCTCAAACTCTAATGCTACCACTGAAGAAGGGTCTCGACCTGAAACGTCAGCCATTCCTTCTCTCCAGCGATTCTGCCTGTCCCATTGTGTTATTCCAGCTTTTTGTGTATATCTTTGGTTTAAACCAGCATCTGCAGTTCCTTCCTACACACTACCTCTTGCCTGTCAGGAATGGGGATTGTAGAGACCTGTGTGAAGGTCAGAATATCTGATATTACCAGACTGTATGTCAGTAGTAGAGCTACACAATGTTTTAAAGGTTAAGGTTAATGGTCAATTAATAAGAATATGTTTAATCAGACACATTGATCTCTGTAAAACACAAAGTGCTGCAGTAACTCAGTGGGTTAGCCAATATCACTGGAGAATATGGGTAGCCAACATTTTCAGTCGGGATCCTATTCCTGATTCCCTGACCCATGGCTGTATCAAGCTACATTGCACAGTAATGTTCCTTCCAGCTTTACGATTTACACTTTGAATTATCCATTGTTTAAAAAACATGCAAGCAAAAAAGAAGAATGTAGAAACAAGGAACTGCAGATGCTGGTTTACCAAGGAAAGACACACAATGCTGCCTGACCCACTGTGTTACTATAGCATTTTGCTCAAGACACAATATGCTGTAGTAACACAGTGGGTCAGGCAGCATTTTGTGCCTTTCCAAGCAAGTAGGAACCTTGCTTGGTGTGATATTGGAAGGCTCAGATCCCAAGGACGGGCAAGATTGGGAATGAGGCCCGGGAGGGGGAGTGGGGGAGGGGGGTAGGTAGTTGGAGGAGCCCGTTTGCCTCTGGTCACTGAGATGCCTCCACTACCCAGCCCTGCTGGTGCAGCTGCAGCTGCAGCTCACACCATTGCACCCATCCCTTCGTTCATTCACTATCTGGTTTGGCACTTGCACTAGACATCCAAGCAGTGGTTTGGTACTTATCGTTTACCAGCCTCTGAACTGAACTGAACTTTGACCATGTTAGGTTTGGCCTGTTAGTCCCACTGCCTTATAGGTACCTCATGAGAGGATGAAGTTGAAGGAGTAGACCTGATAGAAAGTCCCCACTGTCCTGTGGGTTATCTTGTTGAAGAATTGGACCACAAGAGTTCAATTTGACAGCAAGTTAGCAGTTGGGACTCATAGGCTGTTTGAGATCATCTCTCAGTCATTCTGGTAGTGCCTTTATCCAGATTCATCTCCAGTCATCTTCACTTGGTCTTGCCATTGGAATCTGATGTGCCCGGATAAGAGAGTGTAGTTGAATGCGCAATGTCTCCATCATTATAATCCAAGTCACGTGCAATTGATGGTGCCATTGAGAAAGTATCAACCATGCCCAGCTTACTAGAGTTGAGCGGTTCCCTTTATCAACAGTCAAACATGTAAGTAAGTAAGTAAATATTATTTATATAGCATGTTTAAATCAACTCACGTTGAAACCAAAGTGCTTTACATAGAAGAAATAATTAAGTTTCCGTACATCCATAGGAAAATTAAAAAATAAAATAAAATTGTGCAAAGAAAAAAATACTGTAGATTGACTTCACTCACAATTGCCACATTGAATGCACATACGTTAATGGTACATCCCCAATGTACAACACTAATACTCGTTGATCAGAGAGAACTGATTTGATGATATATATCAGAGGGAACAACAAGCATTGGATCCTGAATATCAAGAAGCACTCATGCTGCAGCAGTCCTCCATCTATCATCTGTGTGAAGCCCAGGTTGGTCCTGATCAGTTAACCCCCACCCCACATTCTAAAATTATAAACTACATTTCAAGGACTTACTCAGGAACAAATGACAAACAATGATAATAGTTTGAAGGCCATGGAGAGTTTGTGGAAGAGATGCCGATAGTAGACATACAATAGTCATGAAGATGGAACAGGGGCTCCTGTTACTGCAGCACAAAGTTTTAACTGAGGTATTCAGAATTATAGTTTGCTAAACTCAAAGTAATACATTTAAAATTGACATCAAAAGAAGGAAAAGCTGCAAAAAAAATTATATTACTTAAAAGGATTGTTGTAAGGAAATCTATGCAGAATCTATTACAGTTTTATAAAAATAAATGAATAAATAGCCTTTAGAGCTTAAATGTTTTAGGTTTACAAAAGGATAATTAGGAAAGATATTGTCAAGCTTGAAAGGGTTCAGAAAAGATTTATGAGAATGTTGCCAAGACTAGAGGGTGTGAGCAATAGGGAGAGGTTGAATAGGCTGGGTCGCTATTCCATGGAGCGCAGGAGGATGAGGGGTGATCTTATAGAGGTGTTCAATATCATGAGAGGAATAGATCGGGTAGATGCACAGATTCTCTTGCCCAGAGTAGGGGAATTGAGGACCAGAGAACATTTGTTTATGGTGAAGGGGAAAAGATTTAATAGGAATCCGAGGGTAACACAAAGGGTGGTGGGTGTATTGAACAAGCTGCCAGATGAGGTAGTTGAGGCTGAGACTATCCCATCATTTAAGAAACAGTTAGACAGGTACATAGATAGGACAGTTTGGAGGGATCTAGACCAAGCACAGGCAAGTGGGACTAGTGTAGCTGGGGCATTGTTGGCAAGTGTGGGTCGAGGGGCCTGTTTCCACACTATATCACTCTATGACTCGATGACTAATTGAAAGGCAGACAAATGGCATTAAGTCTCTAAAGAAACGAATACATCATATCAGCCCACAATACATATCAATTTCTTCTCCAGAGTCTGATAATTTATCTTTCCACTGTTTTGTGGAACTTATAGCCAAAGAGGGAGGGATACTGGAAGAACAGGTAACATTCATAGAGGGAATTGGACAGTCAATACTTTGGGTCGACATCCTTGATGAAGACTGAAATAGAAGAGGGGAAGTGGCCAGTATAAAGAGTTGAGGGAAGGGGTGGTACAAAAGCCCGCAAACAATCAAAGGATAAGGGTGAGGAAGGCTTGATTGGAGATAACAGTCGGGCAGGGAAGGGAAGGGAAGGGTGGAGTTTGCAATTGAGGCTGGGAGTTGATACGTGGGGAAAAAAAGGCTTCAGATTCTGGAGTCTGATAGGAAATAAAGATAAAGATTGATTTAAAGTTGGTAGCAGGTGGGAACAACAAAGGCAGGAGGTAAGTTGAACAGTTGGTGGGAAAGAGATCCAGTGGAAGGAGTGTGTGACAATAAACAATAGACAATAGGTGCAGGAGTAGGCCATTTGGCCCTTTGAGCCAGCACCGCCATTCAATGTGATCATGGCTGATCATCTCCAATCAGTACCCCATTCCTGCCTTCTCCCCATATCCACCGACTCTGCTATTTTTAAGAGCCCTATCTAGCTCTCCCTTGAAATCATCCAGAGAACCTGTCTCCACGGCCCTCTGAGGCAGAGAATTCCACAGACTCACCACTCTGTGAGAAAAAGTGTTTCCTCGTCTCCGTTCTATATTGCTTACTCCTTATTCTTAAACTGTGGCCCCTGGATCTGGACTCCCCCAACATCGGGAACATGTTTCCCGCCTCTAACGTGCCCAAGCCCTTAACAATCTTATATGTTTCAATGAGATATCCTCTCATCCTTCTAAACTCCAGCGTGTACAAGCCCAGCTGCTCCACTCTCTCAGCATATGACAGTCCCGCCATCCCGGGAATTAACCTTGTAAACCTACGCTGCACTCCCTCAATAGCAGGAATGTCCTTCCTCAAATTAGGGGACCAAAACTGCACACAATACTCCAGGTGTGGTCTCACTAGGGTTCTGTACAACTGCAGAAAGACCTCTTTGCTCCCATATTCGATTCCTCTTGTTACAAAGGCCAACATGCCATTCATTTTCTTCACTGCCTGCTGTACCTGCTTGCTTACTTTCATAGACTGATGTACAAGGACCCCCAGATCCCGTTGTACTTCCCCTTTTCCCAACGACGCCATTTAGATAGTAATCTGCCCTCCTGTTTTTGCTACCAAAGTGGATAACCTCCCATTTATCCGCATTAAACTTCATCTGCCATGCATCTGCCCACTCCCCCAACCTGTCTAAGTCACCCTGCATTCTCATAGCATCCTCCTCACAGTTCACACTGCCACCCAGCTTTCTGCAAATTTGCTAACGTTACTTTGAATCCCTTCATCCAAATCATTGATGTATATTGTAAATAGCTGTGGTCCCAGCACCGAGCCATGATTTACCCCACTAGTCACTGCCTGCCATTCTGAAAGGGTCCAGTTAATCCCTACTCTTTGTTTCCTGTCTGCCAACCAATTTTCTATCCATGTCAATACCCTACCCGAAATACCATGTGCTCTAATTTTGCCCACTAATCTTCTGTGTGGGACCTTATCAAATGCTTTCTGAAAGTCCAGGTACAGTACATCCACTGGCTCTCCCTTGTCCATTTTCCTAGTTACATCTTCAAAAAATTCCAGTAGATTAGTCAAGCATGATTTCCCCTTTGTAAATCCATGCTGACTCGGACCGATCCTGTTACTGCTATCCAAATGTGCGGCAATCTCATCTTTTATAATTGACTCCAGCATCTTCCCCACCACCGATGTCAGGCTAACTGGTCTATAATTCCCCGCTTTATCTCTCCTGCCTTTCTTAAAAAGTGGGATAGCATTAGCTACCCTCCAATCCACAGGAACTGATCCCGAGTCTATAGAACATTGGAAAATTATCACCAATGCATCCATGATTTCTAGAGCCACTTCCTTAAGTACCCTGGGATGCAGACCATCAGGCCCTGGGGATTTATCAGCCTTCAGTCCCATCAGTCCATCCAACACCATTTCCTGCCAAATGTGGATTTCCTTCAGTTCCTCTGTCACCCCAGATCCTCTGGCCACTACTATATCAGGAAGATTGTTTGTGTCCTCCTTAGTGAAGACAGATCCAAATTACCTGGTCAACTCATCTGCCATTTCCTTGTTCCCCATAATAAATTCACCTTTTTCAGTCTTCAAGGGTCCAACTTTGGTCTTAACTCATTTTTTCCTCTTCACATAACTAAAGAAGCTTTTACTATCCTGCTTTATATTCTTGGCTAGCTTACCTTCGTACCTCATCTTTTCTTCCCGTATTGTCTTTTTGGTTATCTGTTGTTCTTTAACCATTACCCAATCTTCTTGCTTCCCGCTCATCTTTCCTACGTTGTACTTCTTCGCTTTAATTTTTATACTGTCCCTGACGTCCTTTGTCAGCCATGGTCATCCCTTTCTCCCCTTCGAATCTTTCTTCCTCCTAGGAATGAACTGATCCTGCACCTTCTGTATTATTCCTAGAAACACCTGCCATTTTTGTTCCACTGTCATCCCTGTTAGTGTATCTTTCCTCAAGGCCCCATAGTCCCCTTTATTCAACTGCAACACTGACACCTCCGATCTACTCTTCTCCCTCTCCAATTGTAGATTAAACCTGACCATGTTATGGTCACTGCCTCCTAATGGCTCATTAACCTCGAGGTCCTTTATCAAATCCGGTTCATTACATAACACTAAATCCAGAATTGCCTTCTCCCTGGTAGGCTCCAATACAAGCTGTTCAAAGAATCCATCACGAAGGCACTCTACAAACTCCCTTTCTTGGGGTCCAGTACCAACCTGATTTTCCCAGTCTACCTGCATGTTGAAATCTCCCATAACAACCACAGCATTACTTTCACTACATGCCAATTTTAACTCCTGATTCAACTTGCTCCCTATGTCCAGGCTACTGTTTGGGGGCCTGTAGATTAGTCCCATTGGGGTCTTTTTACCCTTACAATTCCTTAGTTCTATCCATACTGACTCCACATCTTCTGTTTCAATGTCACCCCTTGCAAGGGACTGAATTTCATTCCTCACCAACAGGGCAACCCCACCCCCTCTGCCCACCTGTCTGTCTTTTCGATAGGAGGTATACCCTTGAATATTCAGTTCCCAGCCCTGGCCCTCTTGTAGCCATGTCTCAGTAATTCCAACAACATCATACTTGCCAGTTTCAAGCTCGTCCACGTTATTCCTTATACTTCGTGCATTCATATACAGTACTTTGACCTCCGTATTCACTTGCCCGCTCGCAATTGGCCCTGACCTTACTCTGTTGTCCATTCTCAAGCTTTCCTTCCCATTAATTCGAGAATCTTTTGTAATTTTTCCTGTAGCCACTTCCCCTTCAACTCCATCTTTATACTCCCAATTTGTCAATCCCTCCCCCCCACTATTTAGTTTAAACCCACACGTGTAGCCCTAGCAAACCTGCCTGCCAGAATGTCGGTCCCCCTCCAGTTAAGATGTAACCTGTCCCTTTTGTACAGGTCACCCCAACCCCAGAAGAGATCCCAGTTGTCTATAAATCTAAATCTTTGCTCCCTGCACCAGCCCCTCAGCCACACATTCAGATCCCCCATCTCCCTGTTCCTGTCCTCACTAGCACGAGGTACTGGAAGCAATCCAGAGATAACCACCCTAGAAGTCCGGCATTTCAGTCTTCTTCCCAACTCTCTGAAGTCATGTTGGAGAACCTCCTTCCTCTTCTTCCAGATGTCGTTTGTGCCCACGTGCACAACTACTGCCAGCTGTTCATCTTCTCTCTCGAGGATGTTCAGAATTTGGCTCATGACATCCTGAACTCTGGCACCAGGGAGGCAACAGACCATCCTTGCATCTCGTCTGCCGCCACAGAATCTCCTGTCCGCTCCTCGGACAATGGAGTCACCCACCACCAGGACTCGCCGGTCGAGTCCCATCTCCAGGATTGGAGCCACCGACGTGTCCGCCGCTTGGACTGGAAACATTGTCTCCCCGGACAGTTCCCAAGAGGGCGTACCTGTTTTCATTAGGCACAGCCACCCGAGTCTTTTGCACTCCACGATTTCCACCCTTTCTCTCCGTCACACATCTTGGTTCTTCACGTAACTTCGGCGTGACTACCTCACTATAGATCCTGTCCAGGAAATTCTCATTTTCCTGGATGGCCCTGAGGTCATCCAGCTGCTTCTCCAGTGCCCCAACATGGTCCTTTAGGAGCTGAAGCTGGATGCGCTTGCAACAGTTGTAGCAGCCAGAGGCTCCATCCGTGTCGCTGGGCTCCCACATTCTGCAAGCCTCACACTGTCTCATCTGCCCCGACATGTGTTCACCGCGTTCCTTCCTCTCACACTTTATGTGTAGCCTCCTCTCCTCAGCCTCCTCGCCAAAGACACACACTTCCCTCACAAGCCCGCTCCCTCACTGTCGCTCTCTAAGAGCCGGCTTGCTTATATTGACTGATAAATTGGCTAATTTACCAATTTACAAACCAAATTCCTCAGTTTTCAACGGTTTTCCCCCTCTGACACTTCTAACTCTCCTCCCACTCGGGCTAGAGCCAATCTGTGCGTTCTCCTGCTTCTCTTTGTTGCTGTTGCTTCAAAATCCACGGGAGCTCTGAGTTAAGTCTGCCTGTGTTTTGCCTCTCCTTTTCAACTGTTTTCCCCCTCTGACTCACTTCTAACTCTCCTCCCACTCGGGCTAGAGCCAATGAGTGCTTTCTCCTGCTTCAGTTTGTTGCTGTTGCTTCAAAATCCACGGGAGCTCTGAGGGTAGGAGGGGAAAGTTGGGGGGGGGGGAAGAGCAGGCGAAAGAAGCAGCGTAACAGGGGGCTATGGGTAAGGTGGGTTGAAGGGGGTATGTGAGGAGGAGATAGGGGGACAGAGAAAGTTAGTAGAGCCTTTCTGTCCTCAAATCTGTTGGTGTATTTAAATATATTACATTTTACTTCGGAGTCACTTTAGGAGAGTCGCGGTCTGTGATCTGTGAGCGGCTGCCTCGTACCCTTGCACAGTCGCGCACCAGGAGAGGAGCGACTGCAGACTTAGTGATACAAAGCACAGAGGTGCTACAAAGCACTATGACAGAGCCAACGCCAGTCGGGCGTCAGGCCATGGGAAGTCTGTGAGGCCCTCGGACTGAACTGAGTCGGGCCACGACGAGTCCCGTACGGGGCTGGATACCGTTTTTTGAACGGTTATCCCATATGGAGCACCTCATTCAGGGGTTGGTCCAGTAACGCACACTCCAGGGGGAGGAGTCGTGTGGGCGGTAGGCTACAGAAGAGGCCGCGCCGGCAGCACCTGGTAGAGGGCTGCTTGATAGCACCCTCATTTGTGAGGTGAGTGCAGAGGGTCAGCTAAGTTCTGACCCCTACTCTGACGGTGACTTCATTGACTAGCGAAGACGGCCGTTGTCAGAGGTCCATCTCTGGCAGCACGATTCGCTGTCCAGTCAGAGTCTGGAATGCCACTGGGAAAGCGAAGACGGCCGTTGTCAGAGTTCCCATCTCTGGCAGCACGATTCACTGTCCAGTCAGAGTCTGGAACCGCCAAGAAACAGGAGACCCGGGTAACTGCGAGATGCTGAAGGTGCCAGCAGTGAACTGGGTGATATGGAGCCAGATGGGCGTGGGCGTGCAGTGCCCAAGAGATGAAGCTGCAGAGAATCCTGAAATTACTTGGCTCAGGAATCACGGCGTTCGCTAGAACGGTGGATGGAGGGCATGTGTCGGAGACGCAGCAAGAGATAGTAGGGTGGCTTTGCAGTGCCCATTTTGAGATAAATTGTCTCAGGGAAAGTGCCATTCGGCCCACCATTAATCCCAAGTTTGCAGTACTCTGCCAGCCCAGCAATATACAGCCGGCCAACCTACTCTTCGGAGAGGACCTCGCCAAGCGTATCAAGGACATGGATGACGAGGCAAAGACGGTGGGCTTGATCAAGCCACCGGCGGTCGGCAAGTTCCAAAAAAGAAAGTACCCCTACAAACGAGGCTGGACCAGGAACAAGTCGGCCGGCAATGCAGATGCGCAGGTGGCATTCTGTAGCGGGAACACAGTCAAATGTCGGCTTTCCCGCCAGGAGCCGGGGACAACGTGATCCACCAGGTACCAAGGAGGTAGGTGGGCCTGGTTCTCAGGTGCACATATCAAATGTGACACAACTTAAATCTGGGGGTACATTACATCTGTTCTGGGATGAATGGAAGCAAATTACCTCAGCTCTGTTTATACTGAGTGTTATTCAAGGGTGATTTGCACATTCAGCATGTTCCTGGGAGAACTGTTCAGTTTTCATTAACAGAACAGATGGAGGTTTAGACTGCGCTTGGAAGCTTATGTGATAAAGGTGTAATTGTAAAGTCGGTTCACCAACCCCATCAATTTGTGTCTAATATTTTCCCAGGCCAAAAAAGGATGGGGGATGTAGTATAGACATTGTAAGATGGAATTGTCACTGCCAAGCAACTGGGTCAAGAGGATGCTATATGGCGACTATAGAGCTTAAAGATGCGCATTACTCAATGTCTGTTTATTTGCAGGATAGAGGATATTTGAAATTCACCTGGATGGATCAACTATAGCACAAAATTGTTAAAACCTATAATAGGCATGCTGAGAGGCCAGGGTCAGGTGCTCATGGCTTATCTCAATGATATCTTGATTACAGGGGTATCCAAGAGAACTGCTGAAGTAACCAGTGGTAGTTGTTAAATCCAATTTTCAAAGACTGGGCATTATTCATCCAGAGAAATCCAAATGAACACTTGACTATTTGGGTCACAATTGATTCAATTAAGTGACTCTGCCCAGGGGAAAAGGGTAGAGCTAATTGACAGCTGTATCAAGCTAATGGAGGCACTAAGGATACATTCGGGTCATTATAATAGATCCATGCAGTTATCAGCAGAGGCTGTTTCTGATTTGCAATGGTGGATTCACCATGTGTCCAGGCGTTCTAGCAAGGTAGTGCTTGACCAGCCTTCCATGATTTTGCAGATGAATGTCAGTGCACTCGGGTGGGGTGTCACGGATACGAGTTTCAGCTGTGGAGGCAGATGGACTGAGCAAGAGGCATCGCTTCTGCAGATGGGGAATTAACTATTAAGAGCTTTTTATGGATAAGGCTTATTGCTCTAACAAAGGTAACCTGCATGTTCAGTTTCAGATTGACAATACTACGGCATTGGCATATATATTAATCACATCAGTGGAATCAAGTCGGTATCTTGTGACAGATTGGCTAATCAAATTTGGGCCTGGTGCATTGAAAAAGATATTTGGTTTTCAGCTATTTATTTACCAGGTAGATTCTACATAGTAGCAGACGCCAAGTCACGAAAGTTCCATGACAACACAGATTGGATGTTGAACCAGGAGGTGTTCAATAATATAGTACTTGTATATGAATGCCAGATATCAATTTGTTTTGCATCAAGGTTTAACCACCAGCTGCCTAAATATGTTTCATGGGAACCAGACCAGGGGGCAGTTGCAATTTATGCTTTCTCGCTACATTGGGGTGGTATGTTTTTATATATTTTCCCACCATTCTGCCTCATAGGTCGGAGTCTGAAAAATAAATAAATAAATAAATAAATAAAATAAAGCAGGATGCCGCTTCGGGGGTGCTTGTAATACCTAATTGCCCGACTCAAGCATGGTTCCCTTTGATGTTACAGTTAATGATCCAACTTCCTTTGGTGGTTCCCAAGCATAGGAATTTACTGGAGCATCTGCTAACATGGGAAAGCCATCCATTATGTGATCGTATTGACTTGTTAATTTGCAGGTTTTAAGAAGGCCATACCTGGGGCGAGGACTGTCTGGGCGAATGGTGGACATGCTCACTGCAGCCTGGAGAAAGAGTACTCAAAAGCGGTATATTACTTATGTAAAAAATGGGAGCAATATTGTGTACAAAATAATATTGACTATAGTACTGCAGGTATTGTGGATATTTTAGAGTTCCTGTCGACACTCTACGATGATGAGGGGCTCAGTTATATTGCCATTAATACAGCTTTAAGTGCTTTGTATATTTTGATGGTGTCAGGAAAAGATCCTATTGGGTTTTCATCATCTCATTGCTCGATTGATTAAAGGAATTTCAACTCCAAACCTCCTAAACCCAGGAATATGGCGATCTGGGATGTAAGTGTGGTCCTCAAGATGCTTCAACAGTAGGTTCCTGTCACGTCTCTGAATTTGCCAAACTAACCATGAAGGTGGTCATGCTCATGGCATTGGTTCAGCATAGCGAGTGCAGATTTTGCAAAAGTTTCAGCTAGACAGGATGGAAGTGGCTGAAGACATATTTGCGCCCTGCTCAGACAGAGCAGGCCAGGTGTCACAGGTTAGTTAAAATTGTGTTTTCAGCATAACCTACTGATCCATGTTTATGTGTAATGGGACATTATTTTCATTATATTGAAGCTACACGGACCTTAAGAAATGTGGAAACAGGATTGTTTATCAGTTACATAAAGCCACACAGGAGAGTGTCAGTGCAGCCTATCTTAAGACTATCAAACTCATGGTTTAAAGCAAATGTTGATTCAGGCAGGTATTAACACTGACGTGTATATATCTTTTTCCACTAGTGCAGCAGCAACGTCGTCAGCTAGGGCGATGGATGTTCCCATCGACCATATTCTTACAGGTGCCGGGTGGTCAAATTAACTGCTTTTTCAAAAATGTTTACCATCGGCCGATTGCCGATCGGGGAGAGGCTGTTTGCAAATTCAGTATTAAGTTCTATTTAGTTTATCCTGGGATAGAAGGGTTACTGTTTGTTTTGATTATTCAAATCAATTGTTACTGCATGATATTCAATTTCATGTTTAACGAATTATTGATTGTTTCTCATCCGAAGTAAATCAATGCAGTGAGAAGCTGGGATTTGAATCTGCGGCATAAAATCACAGAGCTTTGAACTCTTCATGGAATCACTAAAGTGACTCCGAAGTAAAATAGTAAGATTAAACGAGAACTTACCAGTTTGAAGTTTGATCTTTATTTTATGAGGAGTTACGTTGGTGATTACGTGCCCACCATGCCCAACCCTCTCTCTCATAAAGGTCATATGGTAGTTCTCATGTTGCTGATCTTACTATGTTACTTCATATTTTCTGTTATCTGTGATTTCATACCGCTGCTTTGAAGATTGACTCGCATGCGCCGACGGGTCTTCTTCACGTAATCACCAACGTAACTCCTCATAAAATAAAGATCAAACTTCAAACTGGTAAGTTCTCATTTAATTTTACTAATGATGCTTATAATTCAGATGAAGCTTATTGATTGTGAAGTACATTGGTACATCCTCACTCATGGAGGGCATGGTATAGATGCAAGTTTTTCTTTCTTTGTCTTATTTCATTAATTTAGTTAAGCATTTGTAAATTCTGAATCATCCTGATTCAACAGGAATGCCAAAATATTCTTCTGGATGGCTTATTAACAATTACATTGTTGAGGAAACCATTGGCCCAGTTGGTAATTAAACTCTCCTAGACATTATGAATAGATTTATTATAACACAGAGATTGCAATGATTTAGTTCAAAAATTAGCCCAATAATATCTTAGGTCTAGTTGATAAATCAGCGTAAATTGAAAAGCCCTGGAGGGAGTCAAAACAAAACCACTTAAGAGGCAATAACAACATTTTCAGCCCTGATGGTGTATTTATGACCTTATCGAGGCCTTGTTGAGAGGATGTGGGTTAAGTGCATGAGGTGCTAAAACATTTCTGTTTCATTTCCTAACAAACTTGTGCAGTGGTAGAGTTGCTGCCTTACAGCGCCAGAGACCAGGGTTCGATCCTGACAATGGGTGAAGTCTGTATGGATTTTGTACGTTCTCCCTGTGACTGCATGGGTTTTTCCCGGGTGCTCTGGTTTCTTCCCACACTCTAAAAGTATACAGGTTTGTAGGTTAATTGGCTTGGTATAATTGTAAACTGCCCCTAGTGTGTAGGATAGTGCTAGTGCATGGGGGGGATCGCTGGTTGGCGTGGACTCGGTAGGCCGAAGAGCCTGTTTCCACGCTGTATCTCTAAAATCTAAAGTAACGTTTAATTATTTAAACAGTTTCCAAGTTGTGACTGAGATTTTACAATTGTCAATGTCCCCAAGGACAGCTGGTGGGACTCAGAGTGGGGCTGCACCAGCTGTTCAATCCATTCTATTGTGCAGTAAGCTCCCTGTGCTGAGACAGCCCCTACGCTGCCTTCAAACATGTTGTGGTGCTGGGAGCAGACGACAACACTGGGGTCACAATGGAACAAGCTGTGATGTACAGGAAGAAATGGCCAGAGATGTTAGGGCAACGGGAGTTCTGTTACCATAGAATATTCGTTTAGTTTAGAGTTCAGTTCAGAGATACAGTGTAGAAACAGGCCCTTTGGCCTGCCCAGTCTGCACCGACCATGATCACCCATACACTAGTTCTACCCCAGACACGGGACAATTTACGGAAGCCAATTAACGTACAAACCTGCACGTTGTTTGAATGTGGGAGGAAATCCATGCAGTCACAAGGAAAACATACAAATTCCTTCTCGACAGCAATGGTCTCTGGTGCTACGGCTCCATCACCATACTGCCCGCAAAATATGGGCAAAACTGTGATACGATAAATTGTACCAATCAACAAGCCATTTCTTCTGCTATATACCAAGGGCGCTTGCCTTATTTGCATTCAGCAGTCAGAGTGCCAGTAAAATTTGCTTCCATCTGAATCATTGCAGGATGGAAGCAAGCTTTATTTCCATATACGACCTGATGCCCAGCTATCTCCTTGCAACTTCCCAACATGACATTTTCTTCCACCAGTGTTAAATATTGCCCAATATATACCCATAACAGTGAAGTGCCAAACAAAGCTATGAATATTGTGTAAGAAAGAAGTGCAGATGCTGGTTTACACCAAAGATAGACACAAAATGCTGGAGTAACTCAGCGGGATAGGCAGCATCTCTGGAGAGAAGGAATGGATGACGTTTTGGGTGAAGACCCTTCTTCAGCTATGAATATTGATCAATTCAACTAGCTAATTCAAGAGATAAGCATCAAGTTCCTGGTCCAGGCAGTGTATGATGTCCTGCCCAGCCTATCGAACCTCTTCATCTGTGGCAAAGCGGAATCTCCAGATTGCCCGCAATGCTCAGGCAAGGGGACGTTGGAACACATCCTGAGCTGCTGCCCAAAGGCTCTTGGGCAGGGCCGGTACACCTGGCGTCACAACCAGGTTCTTAAACCCATTGCAGAAGCCATCAGCATGGGAATCAGCAGCTGCAGACGAGCACGCCCCACCACCCAGATGATCACCTTCGTGAAGGCCGGAGTGCAGCTGCCAAGAACCACAGCAGCCAGGAATACGTCAGGAATCCTGGCGACTGCGCAGGACTGGCAGCTTTCTGTAGACCTGATGAAACAGCTGAAGTTCCCACTGCACATTGCCACGACCACCCTGAGGCCAGATATCCTCCTGGTCTCAGAGGCGACCAAAAACATCGTCTTGTTGGAACTGACAGTGCTGTGGGAGGACCGTCTGGAGGAGGCCCACGAGAGGAAGATGACCAAGTATGAAGAGCTGGTCATAGACTGCCACAAGCAGGGCTGGAAGGCAAGGTGTATGCCCATCGAGGTTGGCTGCAGAGGTTTTGCAGGGCAATCGCTCTACAAAGCCTTGAGTGCGCTGGGCACCAACGGAATGACGAGGAGAAGAGCCATCAAGAACACCACAGAGGCAGCGGAGAAGGCCTCGAGATGGCTCTGGATCAGGAGAGAAGGTCCATGGGGAGGAGCGAATGCCACCTGAACACGTCGTTGTCTGATCAACCACGGCTGGGTCGCCTGGGTGAGGGTGTCTGATGTTGAAAGACCCGGAACACCCGATGACCCCATGTTACATCACTGATGATGTGTTCAGGAGCATCAAGAGATGGATTTGTATCAATCAGTGGAACAGCATGTTTCTTGCCTCATCACATTGACACTGGAAAAAAGTGTCAGGAACTTTTCAGCTAAATGGTAATTATTTATTTGTGTTTATTGCAGCTGATTTAAAAAATATATATCTTCTTTATCTGCTTGTGTAATATTCTGATTCATTTTATTTCATTTTCGGTTTCATTAGACAATGTGGTATCTGACAATAATCTGTTTCAATTTTATGCAAATTCTGTACCTTTCTACTCTGAAGTATTCTGTTTGCAAAGGCCAGATTAGGGTGCAAGGATATGTGATGTATTTTGCACGGTGAGAGTAGGTCTTGCCAATGGCAAAGTTACCTCAAAGACACTTATATGGTGATTTATTGATCAGACACCTTCCTGTAGAATTAGGTAGCATGGACATCTTATTTATATAAATATTTTCACGTTTATTCTTCAAGAAGATTTACAAGATTTTTGCCAAATTGTGGGCCTGAGCTACAGGAAGAAGTTGTGCAGGCTAGAACTTTATACCTTGGAGCAGGAGGAGTTTGAGGGATGATCTTACAAAGATTTCTAAAATCTTGAGGGGAATAGAAAGGGTAAATGCACAGAGTATTTTACTCACTGAAGGCTGATTTAGAACCAAGGAGCATAGGTATAATGTGAGAAGGGAAAGGCATAATAGGAACCTGAGGGACAACAGTTTCACTCAGAGGGTGGTGGGTTACTGGAAGGAGCTTCCAGAGGAGGTATTTGAGGAAGGTACTGTAATAATATTAAAAAGACACTTGGACAGGTACATGAACAGAATTCAGATGGATTTGGGTTAAACATGGCAAATGAGACAAGCTTATTTGGGGCTTGAGGCTTAGATGGGGATTAGAAGGATGAGTTGGGCCAAAAGGCCTGTTTCTATATTAAATAAGCAGATAAAGAACTTTTTTTTTAAATCAGCTGCAATAAACACAAATAAATAATTACCATTTTGCCTTTTTTCCAGGTATATGGCTCTATGCCCATTTATTATTGACTAATTACTCCCCTTTTACACAGAATACCACCAGCCCACAGACTCCAATTTCACCAAAACATTTCAATATTTTCATAAACTTTTAATTCTTAAGCATTTTCACTTTTTTTGATTGTTACTTTTGATTTTATTTCTATAAATCCAAAAATTGAGGCAGAATCAGAAATAAATATAAAATATACTACAATATCAGCAAACGTATCAGCCTGATTACATTACATAAGGGCCAGTTTCCCTGCTGCATTACTCTATGACTAAAAGCCTACCATATTCTGCTGTGATCTTAGTTTAGTTTAATTTAGAGATACAGCGCGGATACAGGCCCTTCGGCCCACTGAGTCCGCACTGACCAGCGATCCCTGCATATTAACACAAGGCTACACCCACTAGGGACAATTTACACTTATACCAAGTAGACAAACACAAATCAATTAACCTACAAACCTGTTTAAGAAGGAACTGCAGAAGCTGGAAAATGGAAGGAAACCCTTCTTTCGACCCGAAACGTTGCCTATTTCCTTCGCTCCATAGATGCTGCCTCACCCGCTGAATTCCTCCAGCATTTTTGTCAACCTACAAACCTGGATGTCTTTGGTGTGTGGGAGGAAACTGAAGATCTCGGAGAAAACCCACGCGGTCACGGGGAGAACATAAAAACTTCGTACAGACATCACCCCTAGTCAGGATCAAACCGTGTTGTCCGGCGCTGCAAGCACTGTACGGCAGCAACTCTACCGTGCCACCCCAAATCTATTTTGCAATATTCTTGTTTTCCATAGAGTAGAATTTATAACTTAACATTGCCAGAAACACGAACCTCAATCATGGAAGTCCAAATTCCTCCATAATGCTTCATTTGTTACAATGACTGATCCAGCTGGCTACATTAGCTTTCCTACCCACCTTCCCATCTGCATCTTCATAATTCCCAAACATAATTGTCTCTGTGACCACGTGGGTTTTCTCCAGGTGTTCAGGTTTCCTCCCACAATCAAAAGGCAGGGAGATTTGTAGGTTAATTGGCTTCTGTAAATTGTTCCTAGTGTCTAGGATAGGATTGGTGTACAAGTGATTGTGATCGGCACTGACTTGGTGAGCTGAAGGGCCTGTTTCCTCACTTTACTTCTAAACTAAACTAAACTAAACAAATATTCGCTGGTGACACATCTCCAGTTGCCCTGACATTTCCAGCCTTTTGTTCCTGAGCCCCATAGATTGTTCCATTACGACCACATGTTGTCTGTATGGAATTTGCACATTCTCCCTGTCATCATATGAGTTTCCTCCAGGTGCTCCAGTTTCCTCCCACATTCTAAACAATGTGCAGGTTTGTAGGTTAATTGGCTTGTGTAAATTGCCCCTGTGTGTGTAGGATGCAAAACTGGGATAACAAGGAACTAGTGTACGGGTGATCGATGGTCAGCACAGATTTGATGGGCCAAAGGGTCTTTTTCAATGCTGTTTCTCTCAACTAAACCAAACGATCATACTGAAAAATGTCTGCCACCATCCAAGACAAAGCTGTTAGTATTATTTGCAGTCTGTCCAACATACTAACACATTCATGCCTTCTGTCGTTGGTGCTATGTGGCTTCAGTGTGCATCTCTGAGAGGAACTGCACTAACACGGCAGAGTTTTGTCCACTAAATTTCCCAAACCCACAATATTTGCAAATTTGCGGATGACACAAAGCTGGGTGGCAGTGTGAACTGTGAGGAGGATGCTATGAGAATGCAGGGTGACTTGGACAGGTTGGGGGAGTGGGCAGATGCATGGCAGATGAAGTTTAATGCAGATAAATGTGAGGTACAGCAGGCAGTGAAGAAAGCGAATGTCATGTTGGCCTTTATAACAAGAGGAATCAAATATAGGAGCAAAGAGGTCCTTCTGCAGTTGTACAGAGCCCTAGTGAGACCACACCTGGAGTATTGTGTGCAGTTTTGGTCCCCTAATTTGAGGAATGACATTCTTGCTATTGAGGGAGTGCAGCATAGGTTTACAAGGTTAATTCCCGGGATGGCAGATGGCAGACTTTTATAAGTGAGATAGCAAGAATTGAGGGTCAGCATGTATCTGCTACTGTGAAGTTCAAGGCTGGCAGGAATAGAAACATAGAAACATAGAAAATAGGTGCAGGAGTAGGCCATTCGGCCCTTCGAGCCTGCACCGCCATTCAATATGATCATGGCTGATCATCCAACTCAGTATTCTGTACCAGCCTTCTCTCCATACCCCCTGATCCCTTTAGCCACAAGGGCCACATCTAACTCCCTCTTAAGTATAGCCAATGAACTGGCCTCAACTACCTTCTGTGGCAGAGAATTCCAGAGATTCACCACTCTCTGTGTGAAAAATGTTTTTCTCATCTAGGTCCTAAAAGATTTCCCCCTTATCCTTAAACTGTGACCCCTTGTCCTGGACTTCCCCAACATCGGGAACAATCTTCCTGCATCTAGCCTGTCCAACCCCTTAAGAATTTTGTAAGTTTCTATAAGATCCCCCCTCAATCTTCTAAATTCTAGCGAGTACAAGCCGAGTCTATCCAGTCTTTCTTCATATGAAAGTCCTGACATCCCTGGAATCAGTCTGGTGAACCTTCTCTGTACTCCCTCTATGGCAAGAATATCTTTCCTCAGATTTGGAGACCAAAACTGTATGCAATACTCTAGGTGTGGTCTCACCAAGACCTGTACAACTGCAGTAGAACCTCCCTGCTCCTATATTCAAATCCTTTTGCTATGAATGCTAACATACCATTTGCTTTCTTCACTGCCTGCTGCACCTGCATGCCTGCTTTGAATGACTGGTGTACCATGACACCCAGGTCTCGTTGCATCTCCCCTTTTCCTAATCGGCCACCATTCAGATAATAGTCTACTTTCTTGTTTTTGCCACCAAAGTGGATAACCTCACATTTATCCACATTATACTGCATCTGCCATGCATTTGCCCACTCACCCAGCCTATCCAAGTCACCTTGCAGCCTCCTAGCATCCTCCTCACAGCTAACACTGCCCCCCCAGCTTCGTGTCATCCGCAAACTTGGAGATCTTGCATTCAATTCCCTCGTCCAAATCATTAATATATATTGTAAATAGCTGGGGTCCCAGCACTGAGCCTTGCGGTACCCCACTAGTCACTGCCTGCCATTCTGAAAAGGACCCGTTTACTGCTACTCTTTGCTTCCTGTTTGCCAGCCAGTTCTCTATCCACATCAATACTGAACCCCCAATGCCGTGTGCTTTAAGTTTGTATACTAATCTCTTATGTGGGACCTTGTCAAAAGCCTTCTGAAAGACCAGATATAACACATCCACTGGTTCTCCCAGATCCACTCTACTAGTTACATCCTCGAAAATTTTTATAAGATTCGTCAGACATGATTTACTTTTCGTAAATCCATGCTGACTTTGCCCAATGATTTCACCACTTTCCAAATGTGCTGCTATCCCATCTTTAATAACTGACTCTAGCAGTTTCCCCACTACTGATGTTAGACTAACGGGTCTGTAATTCCCCTTAAGAGAATCTTAAGTGACAAGAGATATTAAGGCTCTGGTCAGAACAAAAAAGGAGGCTTGGGCTAGGTGCAAGCAGCTGGGATCAAGTGAATCCCTGGAGAAGTATAGAGGATGTAGGAATATACTTAAGAAGGAAAGCAAAACGTGTACATAACATCCTGTATCTTTGGCAGAGAAGGAGAATCCAAATATATTTTATGTATATTAAGGAAATAAGAGGATCTAAGCAGACGATGGGGCCCATCAAAGACCAAAGTAGCCATTTATGTGCAGAGGTTCTCAATTAATATATCTCCTCTGTTTTTACAGTGGTGAAAGATATGAAGAATAAGGAACTTGGGAAGGTTAATGGAGCTGTCTGGGGATGATCTGCATTTCAGTAGAGGAGGTGCTGGATGTCTTAAAATGTATGAAGATAGACGAATCTCTGGGGCTACATTAGGAAAATGCCATTAAGCTGGAAAGAGTACATAAAAGAATTATGGGAATGTTGCCAGGACTCGAGGCCATGAATTATAGGGAGAGTTTGGACAGACTGCGACTTTATTCCTTGGCATGTAGGAGACTGAACGCTAATCATATTGAGGTGTATAAAATAGTAAGATTAAACGAGAACTTACCAGTTTGAAGTTTGATCTGTATTTTAAGAGGAGTTACGATGAGGGATTACGTGAAGAGCCCGTCCAGCACGCATGCGCGACATTCTTCAAAGCAGCGGTGTGGAATCACAGGAAACACAATAATTGAAATAAACATAGTAAAGAAAAGGAGAACTAAGATACCAGTTGATCTATAATTGAGGGTGGGAGCGGAGGGCACGTAATCCCTCATCGTAACTCCTCATAAAATACAGATCAAACTTCAAACTGGTAAGTTCTCGTTTAATCTTACTATTTTACTTCGGAGTCACGTGAGTGACTACGTGAAGATTTTAAAGCTCTGTGATTTTTGCAGATTTTAAAAGTTTCTGCAAATAACACAGGTTCTGCTAGCGGCTTGTGGTAGAACGTTTGGAGCGTTTTCTCCATGTTCATTCTTTTAGCCGCTGATGTGGATGCTGCCCTGGTGGAGTGAGACGTATATACATCAGTATCTACTCCAGCAGCTCCCAGTACCTGCTTGAGCCATCTTGAGATGGTTTGGCTCGACACCCGACCATGAGGTTTCTTGTGGCTGACCCATAAGGCTTTTTTTTCCTTTTTCTTTTTTTCCGCTCCCTCGAGAATCTCTTGTTGTGTTGATGTAAGTGAATAAGTGAGTAATGACACACAACCGTAGGTCAGGTGGGTATGCCCGGAAATCCATAACTAGGACTCAAGTTCCGGGCCTGCTCTGCTTTAGCAGCTCCTGAATGGTGAATGAGACCCGGTCTGGTGTTATAACCATGTTGTCCAGTCGCAGTAAGTGGATGGACTGGACTCTTTGTGCTGAGACTTTGGACATCAGCATGACCGTTTTCAGGGATAGCTGTTCCAGGGTGAGAGACCTGGCTGGGGACCATCCTCTTAGGTATGTCAGGACCACACTGACATCCCAGATTTGGGTATACCTAGGTCTAAGAGGGTTGGAGTTGAATATACTCCTGATGAGTTTGATCACCAGCGGGTGAGACCCTATGGCCTGTTGTCCTGGCACCTGTTTTAAGTAGGCTGACAGCGCACTTCTGGCAGTATTGATGGCGCTGTAGCTCAATCCTTCATTATGGTTAAGGCCCCCCCAGGAACTCCAGTACATTGGTTATGGTTGCAGATGAGTACGTTGTCCCAGTAGTCGAGCAGTATCTTTCCCACTTCCTGATGCTCGATAGGTATTGTTTCCTGGTGGACATACGGTATCATCGTGTTGATGGTCCTGTCAGACAATCCCAGTCCCAGCGGTGGTCTTTTGATAATCTGCAACCCAGTAGGTTAATTTTGTCATGGCATGGATGACTTATGCCTGATACCGGGTGCGTCAATAGGTCTGGGCTACTGGGAAAGGTCATAGGAGTTTCGATGACCATGTCGAGGACCACTGGGAACCATGGCTGTGTAGGCCAGTTGGTACTATCAAAATACCTGAAGCAGAGTCCATCTGTATTTTGCGTAGTACCCTACTGATGAGGCAGAAGGGGGGGAAAAATATATAAGAAATAGGTCCCCCAGTTCAGCGCAAATGCATCTAGCGCTGCTGCCTCAGGGTGTGGGTTCCCAAGGGACATACATTGGTACATGGTGATTTAGTCTGGATGCAAAGAGATCGATATCTGGTGTGCCATATTGATTTGTAATTTTAGCAAAAAGCTCTAGGATTTAACATCCGTTCGGTGTTATCATTGAATTTGCGTGACTTGGTGTCTGCCACTGTGTTTAGCTTACCTGGTAGGTAAGTTGCTGATAGCCAAATATGTCTATCGACACACCATTGCCAGATTTTGTTGACCAAATTGTCACATGATATCGATTTTATTCCGCCCATATGGTTAATATAGGCCACCACCGTGATATTATCAATTTGTAAACGAACATGCAAATGGTGCATATTCATAGAATATGCTTTTAAACCATAAAACGCACCCAACATTTCCAAATAATTTATGCCCAGTGTTTGTAGTAAAGATGATTCTAGGTTAGTCCATCTACCACCTGTGCTGGATATGGTCCATTGTAACACTGATATTGCTTCAATGGCAATTTCATTGTTCGGTCAAAGTGACCTGCATGTCGTTTTAACGCCTGTACTGTTGCCCTTTGTAGGTTTTAATAGCGCAGGGTCCAAATTGTGTAGCTGGAAATGCTGCTACCATTTTGCCAATTACTCTTGCCAGTTGTCAGATGGTTGGTCGATTGCTAACCATTAAATTGTAACACGTCTGTGCCAATTCTGCTGCTTTATCTTTTGGCAACGGTACGAACATGTGGACTGAGTTAATTGTGAATCCCAGATAGTCCATAGTTGTGGATGGTGTCAACTTAGATTTATCTGGATGTATGACAAATCCCAGTGTTTCAAACAATTGTTTGGAGCTAATACAGCTGATTTAGCCAACTCCATAGTTTTGCCTACTATTAGAATATCATCAAGATATGCCATGACAAGATGTCTCTGTTTTCTTAATGTTGCCAAGGCTGGTTTTAATATCTTGGTAAATAGTCTTGGGCTGATGTTAACCCATTAGGCAACGGCTTAGACTGCCATAGTTGCCCCATTCAGGTAAATTTCAGGTATCTGCGATGACCCTTTTGAATGGGTACTGTATAGTAGGCATCTTTTAAATCAATGCTTGCCATAAAGTATCCTTTGGAAATCAGTTGTTTGGCAGTTACAAATGTTTACATTTTGAAATGTACATACTTAACAAAGGTATTTAGTGAAGTTAAGTCAATGATGATGCGACATCCACCATATTTTTTGTGTCTGGTAAATATATTTGAGACAAATTCCAAAGGTTCATGTTTGGATTTCTCAATGATACCCTTTGTAAGTAACCTCACCAGTTCTGCTTATCCCTCTAGTTTTTCTTTGACTGAGAGGGTACAGACCCTTTGAGGTACATGCTGAACTGGTAGCATATTTTCTTGAATGAACTCTATTTTGTATCCACGAATACTGTTACGTGTATAACTATCATTCGTGATAGACCTCCATGGTTCAATGAACAGGTGTAATCTCCCCCCTGTTAGTACAGTTCCCCCACTTTTACATGCTGGTAGGAACCAGACCCACCTACCTCCATAGTGATGGTAGTGTTCCTTTCTTCGGTTTGTTCATCCGTCGTTGTACTGCTGAATGTACTGCTGATTGGGGGTGGCGCATTTTCCATGGGGTCCGCTCTGGGCCCTGGCCTAAAAAGGCTTTCGGGGATAGTATGCGGACCCCGAGCTTTCAACAGTCCCATAAATTTGACGTGGACGCGGTGGGGTACTGCCGTCTGTTTTATTGTGTGGGTCTGCTCGTTCCGGGTCCTGCCCTCATGAGGCCAAATGCTTTGGACTCTTCCTCCAGGTCTTTCACTTGTCCTTTCCAAATAATAGGATCTGCGGCTCTGAGGCCGGTGTTTTACACAGTCCTGCATACCTGGGATTGAGGGCAGGTCTTATTCTCTCCTTGCGGAGGTTGTTTATCTCATATTGGGTGTTGCACAGCAGAGCCAGAGTGTCTTGCTGGTTTGTGGTCATATCCACCCCATCCACGGAACGAGCATAGGATGTTATCCCTGTTGTCAGGAGCTTGAGGATGCGTTGTAATTTTAGCTCCTGGCTCCGGATCCTCTGTCCAACATACCCCCAGATTTGGCTGTTAACGGCTGGTACATTAAGAGAACTACAGTTCTCCGGAGGCTAGTAGATTTCTAGTGCCTCATTAAGTACCTGATCTTGTAGTGGTTTGAGGGACAGGTGGGTAATGCTGGCCGCCAGTTTTTGCTGCAACGGCCGCCCTGCTCGTGGTGTAACCACGTAGCGAATCTCCACACCCAGCAGCTCTTCCTGATCCTGTACCCCAAGCATACTCCCGACATCTTCAGCCAATGACCCCTGTTCCTGACCAGCCCAGCCCTGGTCGCCAACGCTGCCCTCGGCTGAGGGGAAAGCGATGGCCAGTGCATTGTAGAGTACTGATGTTGGGAGTGCCTGAGTTCCCTTGGCGAGACTGCTCCAGCTCCCGAAGCAAGTCTCGCTGGAGCATTTGCTTTATGAGCCTTTCCATGCGGCTCAGACAGCTAGCTCTGCCGCTCTAAGGCGGAGAGTCCTCCTCATCGGATTGAGACATAACCGGCCGGTATGTTTTTTGCCTTGATTTGCCTCCAGCCCGCTGTTGTTTATCAGGCTATGCTAGCGGTTCTGTGCTCGGCTCGGTCTCAATGAGGGTGGACCGCAGCATATGCGGTCCAGGTGCCACCTCTCGCCCCCCACTGATGGGACACTCCGTTCTGTTGGAGTCGAACGGGGGGGCGGTTTTCTTCCTTTGCTGTGCTTTACTCATTTTTCCCAGTTCCCCTGGAATACAGAGCAGAGCACAGCTTGCTGATTACGACCTCAGAGTAAGACTTACCTGATGGTCCGCTGTTTAAACTTGTAGCGGGAGCGCCTGTACTCCCGTCGTCGCTGTTGCACTGCGTGAACGCTAATGTCGCGCATGCGTGCTGGACGGGCTCTTCACGTAGTCACTCACGTGACTCCGAAGTAAAATCATTAGGGGCATAGATAGTGTGATTACACATAGGCTTTGAGCCGAGATTGGGGAAAATCAACAACTAAAGGCCATAGGTTCATGGTGATGGAGGAAAGATTTAATAGGAACCTGAACAGAGAAACATAGAAACATAGAAAATAGGTGCAGGAGGAGGCCATTCGGCCCTTGGATTGCTGATCGTCTCCAATCAATAACCCGTGCCTGCCTTCTCCCCATAACCCTTGATTCCAATAGCCCCTAGAGCTCTATCTAACTCTCTCTTAAATCCATCCAGTGATTTGGCCTTCACTGCACTCTGTGGCAGGGAATTCCACAAATTCACAACTCTCTGGGTGAAAACGTTTTTTCTCACCTCAGTCTTAAATGGCCTCCCCTTTATTCTAAGACTGTGGCCCTTGGTTCTGGACTCGCCCAACATTGGGAACATTTTTCCTGCATCTAGCTTGTCCAGTCCTTTTATAATTTTATATGTTTCTATGAGATAACCCCTCATCCTTCTAAACTCCAGTGAATACAAGCCTAGTCTTTTCAATCTTTCCTCATATGACAGTCCCGCCATCCCAGGGATCAATCTCGTGAACCTACGCTGCACTACCTCAATCACAAGGATGTCCTTCCTCAAATTAGGAGACCAAAACTGTACACAATACTCCAGATGTGGTCTTACCAGAGCCCTATACAACTGCAGAAGAACCTCTTTACTCCTCTACTGAAATCCTCTTGTTATGAAGGCCAACATTCCATTAGCTT
Source organism: Malacoraja senta (assembly GCA_038087875.1). Lineage (NCBI taxonomy): Eukaryota > Metazoa > Chordata > Chondrichthyes > Rajiformes > Rajidae > Malacoraja > Malacoraja senta. The sequence goes on along the minus strand of CM075977.1, from coordinate 64,432,804 downwards.
TCTTCACTGTCTGCTGTACCTGCACGCCAACTTTCAGTGACTGGTGTACAAGGACACCCAGGTCTCGCTGTACCTCCCCCTTACCTAACCTAATCCCATTGAGATAATAATCTGCCCCCTTATTTTTGCCGCCAAATTGGATAACCTCACATTTATCTATATTATACTGCATATGCCACGCATCTGCCCACTCACTCAACCTGTCCAGGTCACCCTGCAACCACCTAACATCCTCTTCTCAGATCACACTGCCACCCAGCTTTGTGTCATCTGCAAACTTGCTAGTGTTGCTCCTAATTCCCTCTTCCAAATCATTAATATAGATTTGTTAATCATTAAGAGCAACTTTTTCACACGGAGGGTGATTTTCACATGGAACGAGCTGCCAAGGGAAGTGGTTGGGGCAGTTACTATAACAATATTTGAAAGGCATCAGGAATGGTACATGAATAGGAAAGTTTAGAGGAATATGGGTCCAAATCAAGTAAATTAGGCCAGTTTAAATGGGGATTTTGGTCAGTATGGACGTGTTGGGCTGAAGGGACTGTTTCTGTTCGGTATGGCTTTATGACTTTCTGGCTCTGAAATGACTCACCATCACTTTCCCAACCACTATTAAAAATGAACAATAAAAGCTTGTCATGACCATAACATCCAGAACATATAAGTGAATGAAATGTACTACTTTTTAGTCACAAACTTGCAGGTGAAAGAAGCCACATAAGAAAATGAATACATTTTTGTGATTTTTAGAAGGGCCTCCAACACAGAACTATTCACTTCCAGCAGGTTTTGAGGTGGTTGGGACAGCTTGCAGAATGAGTGGTGAGGAGATCAGTGGCGCTAAAAGATGCTTGTCGACCTAGGTTCCTGACATGGGGTACTTTCATTCACAAATCCCAACCAGGATGCTGCCTGTTTGAAAGGTGGAATATTGCATCTCCTGCAGCTGGGCGATAAGAGAAGAGGGACGTCAGTTCGTGGGAAACTCTGCTAAATCGAGCGTGCCGGCCGACCGGACCTTGAACTTCGAATAATGGCACCAAAAATGGCAGCTCCCACATGTGTAATATGTGCAAAATTATTTCACCATGCAGTTGCATATGTGACAAATAAAGCACTATTGAAAAGTACCCGACTTGGGCTGTGTGTGCAAATGGACAGCACAAGGCTTGAGAAATATTTTCACTGGAACATTGGAGGTTGTGGGCAGACGATAGATATATATATAAATTTATGAGAGGCATAGCTTGGGTAGACAGTCAGAATGTTTTCCCAGTGTGGAAATGTCCAACACTAGAGGGCATAGCTATAAGATGAGTGGAGGGAATTATTTTGAAGTAAGAATCAAAACTTACTTAGAAATAAATTCACTCCATTTTTTCAAGGTGCCTATGATTTATGTTCGTACAAGTCAGTGATTTGTTAAGTAAAGTAATTTGAGTGTTTATTATGAAATTAGTTTGTCTGTCCTCTGCCTTAAGAGTAGGATGACCTCTGCTGGTTACTTGGTTTCCTTGATTGTTGCTTAGTCAGTATTTTTCAAGTGCACAACACAATCATTTTGTAAAATTGCAATTCTAATGGTTGAATAATTTTTTCTAATGCAATCTGAAAATAGAACATAAAATGCATATTGTATGTGTTTGTTCATTCATTCATTTCAGAACTTAAACAGGTCAAAGTAATGAAGCTACACGTCTTATTTACCATGAACCTTGTGGGAAATCAAATCCTGGGAGTGTATTCCCAGAGGGCTATTATGACTGAGGTACTTTGTTTAGGCGCTTCTCTTTGTAATCAGTGCTGTGCAATCTCCTTCATTTTGACAGCCAGATGGTAACTTAAAAAAGAGATAGAAAATACTGCAAATGTACGAACAGATTCACCATTTGAAAGGACGATTGTTTTTTTACCAGCATTGATACTTTTTTTTTTTTTATTCGCTCTCTAAAATTTCCAGTGGCCAGGCTTTCTTCTTAATCCCACATAGGATTTATTTTAACAATTTGTGCATCATATTTCTTCCCACAAATTAGTTTTAATGTTTAGGATGACTTTGTTGCCCCAGCAGAATCCAGAAGGTACAACAGTACTAAAGCACAGAATTGGATTAATTTCTGTTGGGTTCTTTCGCTTTCTTGACATAACTTTGGGAAAAGAGCCTGGAAAAATGCAATAAATGGCTGGGATTCATTCTGACTTCCCCGTGGTAGTTACAATGGAAGAGTAGAAGAGGCCTGAAGTTATTTGTAATGCAAAATGATTGCAATAAATTGACCAGCAATAATTTCTACAATTCAATATCTCAATTCAACCAGTCAGGTTTATGTTTGACAGTGTGATGTTTTGTGATGTTAAGCAAAATGACGGAGTTGTTTTGTGGAGTTTCAGAAACTGTAGGGTAAAAGCTACGCTGAAATACTGTCAATTAAGCACAATCATAAATCATCAAAAATGTAATTTTATTGAAACTCTGGGATATGGATTTGAATGGAAATTAATCTCTTGATGTAAAAGTCTTCCATTGTTGCTGGCTGCTATATAAAATAACGAAAGCCGGGGCCATAAAATAAAAAGCAAGCAAAGACATAAGATTATAGTATGTGGCTCAAAACCTCCTTGAAAGGTACACCCTGATCCTGGGAATTCCTGGCCCATGACCACTCAAATGGAGAAGTGGTTGGGACGGTATAAAAACTGTTGAGTCAAAGCATCAGGAAGGTGCATCAGAAACCCTGTGTTAGTGGCAGGAGTAGACTGTCCTACAGACCACCCATCCAGTCAACTTGCCTGGCACCTCCTGCCCCGTCTGTGGAAGATTTCACAGGTCCCAGACTGGTCATATCAATAATTTCAGAACCCACAAAACCCAAGTTGTCTTTGACTGTCAAAAGAGAAGGAGAAGGTTTATATGGCTAATCCTGTATTTCTGGTCAATGGCAATTCCCAGGATAGTGGGTGGGTCAATGATGTTAACATGATGGTTTGATAGTTAGATTTACATTTTTACAATTTTGGATTTTGCTTTGTTATTTGGCTTTCTCAGTTTTTTTGTTTTTTTGTATTTGTTTTTTTATACAGCATGGAAACAGGCCCTTCGGCCCAACTCGCCCATACCGGCAAACAATGTCCCAGCTAAAGTAGTCCCACTTGCCTGCGTTTGGTCCATATCCCTCCAAACCTGTCCTACCAATGTACCTGTCTAACTGTTTCTTAAACAAAGGGATAGTTCCAGCTTCAACTACCTCCTCTGGCAGCTTGTTCCATACACCCATGGGTAGTGTTGTACAGCAGAGGGATCTAGGAGTACAGGTGTATGGTTCCTTGAAGGTCGAGTCGCAGGTAGATAAGGTGGTCAAAAAAGCTTTTAGCACTTTGGCCTTCATCAGTCAGAGTATTAAGTTTAGAAGTTGGGAGGTCATGTTGCAGTTGTATAAGACGTTGGTGAGACCGCATTTAGAATAATGTGTTCAGTTCTGGGCACCATGTTATAGGAAATATATTGTCAAGCTTGAAAGGGTTCAGAAAAGATTTACGAGGATGTTGCCAGGACTAGAGGGTGTGAGCTACAGGGAGAGGTTGAGTAGGCTGGAGCGCAGGAGGATGAAGGGAGATCTTAAAGAGGTTTACAAAATCATGAGAGGAATAGTTTGGGTAGATGCACAGTCTTTTGCCCAGAGTAGGGGCATCGAGGACCAGAGGACATAGGTTCAAGGTGATGGGGAAAAGATTTAATAGGAATCCGAGAGGTGACTTTTTCACACAAAGGGTGGTGAGTGTATGGAACAAGCTGCCCGAGAGGGTAGTTAAAGCTGGGACTATCCCATTGTTTAAGAAGCAATTAGACAGGTACATTGGTAGGACAGGTTTGGATGGATCTAGACCAAGCGCAGGCAAGTGGGACTAGTGTAGATGGGACATTGTTGGCCGGTGTGGGCGAGTTGGGCCAAAGGGCCTGTTTCCACACTGTATCTCTCTTTGACTCTATAAAATGCAACACTTCACACTTCTCTGTATTAAATTCCAACAACCATTCCTCCGCCCAGCTGGCCAATCGATCCAGATCCTGCTGCAATCGTTCACAACCATCTTCACCATCTGCAAAACCACTCACTTTTGTATCATCAACAAACTTGCTAATGTTGCTCTGTATGTTCTCATCCAAATCATTGATGCAGATGACAAACAGCAACGGGCCCAGCACCGAACCCTGAGGCACACCACTAGTTACAGGCCTTCAGTCTGAGAAGCAATCTTCCACCATTACCCTCTGCTTCCTTCCATGGAGCCAATTTACTATCCATTTGGCTATTTCTCCTTGGATCCCATGCCTTACTGAAGTCCATGTACACAACATCTACAGCTCTGCCTTCATCAACCTTTTTGCTCACTTCTTCAAAAAAATCGATCAGATTTGTGAGACACGACCTCCCACGTACAAAACCATGCTGACTGTCCCTAATCAGCCTTTGCCCATCCAAATGCCTGTATAACTTATCCCTCAGAATACTCTCCAGTAACTTACCAACTACAGATGTTAAGCTCACCGGCCTATAGTTCCCAGCATTTTCCCTGCAGCCTTTATTGAAAAGGGGCACAACATTTGCCACCCTCCAGTCTTCCGGCACCTCTTGTATTTGAGGACGACTCGTAAATTTCAACCAGGGTTCCCGCAATTTCCTCTATAGTTTCCTGCAACATCCTTGGATATATCTGATCAGGCCCTGGAATTTAGTCTACCTTCAAACACGACAGTACCTTCAGTACTTCTTCAACAGTAACACTGACTAATCTCAAGACACTTCCAGTGACGGCTCCAATTTCCTCCGTCCTACTGCCTTTCTCCTCGGTAAATACCGAGGAGAAATACTCATTTAGAACCTTGCCCATCTCCTGTGGCTCCACACAGAGGTGGCCGCTTTGATTCCTGAGAGGTCCCACTCTCTCTCTAGTTACCCTTTTCCACCTTGTGTATTTTTAAAATCTTTTGGGATTGTCCTTAATGCTACCCGCCAGAGCTCTCCTGGCCCCTTTTTGCCCTTCTGATTTCCTTTTTTAGATTATTCTTTAGTTCCCGAAACTCCTCCAGAGATGCACTTGATCCCAGCTGCCTATACCTGTCCCATGCTTTCTTCTTGTTTTTGACTAACGTCTCATTTTCCCTCGTCAGCCAAGTTTCCTTATGTTTGCCTGCTTTGCCCTTCACTCTAACAGGGATGTACACATCCTGAGCTTTCTTCAGTACACTTTTGAAAACATCCCACTTGGCCGATGTTCCTTTCCCCTCAAATTATCTGCTCCAGTCAACTTGAGCGACACCTTCTCTCATACCCACACAGTTGGTCTTATCCCCGTTGAGAAATTTAGAACATGGGCCCTCTCCGTCCCTATCCATAACTATCTTAAACCTAATCGAACTGTGGTCACTGGTCCCAAAACGCTCCTCCACACACACATCATTAACTTGCCCTTCCCAAAACTAGATCTAGCATTGCCCTCTCACGTGTGGGGGCCTCCACATATTGCTTAAGAAAACTCTCCTGAACACCTTTGAGGAATTGCACCCCATCTAAACCCTTCATGCTATGATTTTCCTAGTCTATATTGGGAAAGTTAAAATCTCCTACTACAACAACCTTATTTGATCTGCAGATATCGGCAATCTCCTGGCACATTTGTTCTTCTAATAAGCGAGTTCGGTATTCTGAAAAACGCAAGGAATCATGGGATTTGTCAAAGGTCATTTGTAATAAAGAGAAAGCGAACGAAGCGCTGGCTGTATAAATTGTGTATGCAGTGCATTCAGAACGTATTCAGACCCCTTCACTTTTTCCACATTTTGTTGCGTTACAGTCTTATTCTAAAATAGATTAAATTCATTTATTTTTATCATCAATCTACACACAATACCCCATAATAAAAAAGCAAAAACAGGTGTTTAGAAATTTTTGTAAAGTAATTAAAAAGAAATAACTGAAATATCACATTTACATAAGTATTCAGACCCTTTACTCAGTACTTTGTTGAGGCACCTTTGGCAGCGATTACAGCCTCAGGTCTACTTGGATATGACATTACAAGCTTGGCACACCTGTATTTGGGTAATTTCTCTGATTCTTTCCTGCAGATCCTCTCAAGCTCTGTCAGGCTGAATGGGGAGCATCGATGCACAGCTATTTTCAGGTCCCTTCAAAGATGTTCGATTGGGTTCAATTCCGGGCTCTGGCTGGGCTACTCAAGGACATTCACAGACTTGTCAAGAAGCCACTCCTGCATTGTCTTGGCTGTGTGCTAGGGTCATTGTCCTGTTGGAAGGTGAACCCAGTCTGAGGTCCAGAATGCTCTGGAGCAGGGTTTCAATTAGGATCTCTCTGTACTTTGTTCCGTTCATCTTTCCCTCGATCCTGACTAGTGTCCCAGTTACTGCCACTGAAAAACATCCCAAAGGTGTGATGCTGCCACCATCATGCTTCACTGTAGGTATGGTATTGGTCAGGTGATGAACGGTGCCTGGTTTCCTCCAGACGTGACGTTTGGCATTCAGGCCAAAGAGTTCAACCTTGGTTTCATCAGACCAGACAATCTTATTTCTCATGCCTTTTGGCAAACTCCAAGCGGGCTGTCATGTGCCTTTTACTGAGGAATGGCTTCCATCTGGCCACTACCATAAAGGCCTGATTGGTGGAATGCTGCAGATGTTATTGTCCTTCTGAAAGGTTCTCCCATCTACACAGTGGAACTGGAGCTCTGTCAGAGAGGCCATTGGGTTCTTGGTCATCTCTCTGACCAAGGACCTTCTCCCCTGATTGCTCAGTTTATACACTTCCCCAGATCTCTGTCAGGAAATACCTGTGTCGGAGGTCTACAGACAATTCCTTTGTCTTCATGGCTTGGTTTTTGCTCTGACCTCCACTGTCATCTGTGGGACCTTATATAGGCAGGTGTGTTCCTTTCCAAATCATGTCCAATCAATTTAATTTACCACTGGTGGACTCTAATTAAGTTGTAGAAACACCTCAAGGATAATCAATGGAAACAGGATGAACCTCAGCTCAATTTTGAGTGTCATAGCCAAGGGTCTGAATACATGTAAATGTGATATTTCAGTTATTTCTTTTAAATTTCTTTGCAAAAATTTCTAAACACCTGTTTGCGCTTCGTCATTCTGGGGTATTGTGTGTAGATGGATGATTAAAAAAAATAAAAAATGTACCCATTTTAATACAAGGCTGTAACGTAACAAAATATGGAAAAAGTGAAGGGGTCTGAATAATTTCTGAATGCTCTGTAAATTGTTAAGTATTCTACCAATGAATGAATCCAGAATTCTGTCAACTCAATAGCGGACGGGTGTCGCTCTTTTATGAACATTGTTTCTATCTTATTTCTATCTCACTTCACAAACCCACCCTCTGCAATTCCGCAGAACCTCTCCCAACAGTGTTGGAGGACATTCGCTCTCTCTCTCCGACAGCCACTGGATAAGGCAAGAGGTGCAGCTGACGGTCCCCAGCCCGTCGGGGAATGGGTTGCTCGGGAGTTGGAGCAGAGTTGAGCTGGAGTTAGAGCTGGCTAGAAGCCTGCGGCTGCCACTGCTCTGGGCCGGTGTCCCGTCACCCCGGACATCCCCGGCCGCCCCCGAACTGAGATGGGACACTCGGGGGGGGGGGGGGGGGCGGAACGGAGACGGTAGTGAGATTACCCGTTCGCACTTGTTCTACATTATCTAACACCAGGTGCAATTCAACAGCGCTTGCAGTGCCGGAGACCTGGGTTTGATCCTGACTACGGATGAATACACGCAGCAGCTCAGCTGCTGAGAAAGTTTATCTCGAGTGACCTATGACCTGGGCATGCGCAGTGAAATACCGAACTTGCTTATTCCCGTTGACTATTCGGGGGTCTGCAATACACACCCAACAAGGTGATCATCCCTTTCTTGTTCCTCAGCTCCACCCATATAGCCTCACTGGACAAACGTCCGTAATGTCACCTCTGAACACAGCCGTGACATCCTCCTTAACCAACAATGCAACCCTCCCTCCTCTTTTTCCCCTCACCCCTGTCTCTCCTGAAGCTCCTGTACCCAGGAACATTGAGCTGCCAGTCCTGCCCCTCCCTTAAGCAGGTTTCAGTCATGGCTACAACGTCCAAGTTGGTCGTACCTATCCATGCCCTAAGCTCATCTGCCTTACCAGTCAGGCCCCTTGCATTAAACTACCTGCACTTTAAACAACCTGCACTTTAAACAACCCTCCTTCCTCGCTCTCCACCTTTCACCTGCTATTCTGTCGACTAACCTTTCCCACACCACCCTCCATACCAACTTCTAGCCTCTCAGTGCTTCTGTCTGGCATGAGATCCCATCCCCCTGCCAATCTATGGGCTATCTTAAATACATTTAAGGTTCTGATGTTGTGTCTATTTCCCAATCTAAAAAAATGTGTTGGATAAATAAGATGTTTACTGCACCTTAATGGTGCAATTTCTTCTAGTTCCTCACTCTTTCCTGACCCAACTCATTGTTGACTTATGTGTCTTATTTTTTACATTCAACAATAAATTGCTGATCAAAAATGTCACCCATATGTTATGGTATATCTTTTGCGACAATTATTTCATCATTGCACATTTCTGACTTTTCCTCTCATTTGCACAAGGTATTTGTTAGCATTGCGGACATGCAATATCTCACCAAAATATCACTTTTGCATGCTGTTATTTTTTGTTGGTCTTACCACCCTCAATTTCTCATGTTGAACTACTTTGCAATGAGTTGTTTGGAAGAGGAATATGGTTTTGATTTAATCTGCAATGCATCCATACCTCTTTGGTAGAATGTGATATTGTTTGTTACTTTAATAGGAACTTAGCTGAAGAATAATTCCTGATCTCTTCAAAGTTTCCATAGAATACATATAGACTTTTCAGTGCAAACTTAGAGATTGAATATCATGAGAAAATTACCATCCATAGAAATGATTCAAACAAACATGATCTGAAATGAGACAAATTGGGGTGATACCAATTCTTTAGGAACACCAATAGATGTGAAAATTGGTCTTAGGTATTGGTATTGGTTATCATGTTATTTTGATACGGTGAAAAACTTTACTCCTCCAATGTATATTCTGTTCTTTCTTTTGCATGATTCCACAGTTGAATCTTCAACCCATTTCAAGTATGTCTTCACTACAATTAGAAGTACCGCCTTTCTGAGAAAGATCAAGATGGAGTCTCTGAGGGGAGCAATGGCCACCCTCACATCTGTAAAGGGTTTTTTGAGGGGCTTAATCATATACTCTTAAATGTTAAGACTGCATCTTCCTGATCTCTGGCAATATGAAAGTTATGGCAACAGCTTCCATATTCTCAATGCTCCAACTTAAATCCATCTATGATTTGACTTTGGGAATGACAATGCCAATTCAAATATACGTCAACCCTGGATAATATGTGTCTTCTATTGTAAAATGGTTGCAGATCACATTTGGAAACATATTTGAATCCATTCAACTTTTATGGTTGCACTCAATTCACGAGATGTCTGGATGGTTTCTATAGCTAAAAAGCCATTATCCATTAGTTGTAAGGTAATCTACCTATTTTGAAGAGTTGTCTGGATAAAAACCTGCAATCTTTTGTGTGTGAAATACTGATAATGCTAGAGTTGTATTAGGACAAATAAATCACTTACTTCTTCATTCGAGAAGGTACAATAGTCAAAGTTTCCAGTTTAAGACTTAGAATGGCTTTGTGATCCATGCCTAGAATAAAAGATAGGCCTGATAAATATTGGCAAAACTTATTAATTCTTGGACCAACTACATTGAAACTATGACCAAGAAAGCTCGCCAATGCCTCTACATCCTCCAAATATGAAGGAACTTCGGCATGTTTCTAGAAACTCTTAAAGGCCTGTCTCATGAGTCTGCGGTCATTGGCGGCGAAACGGGAAGAATCTGCCGCCATAGACCGCGCACTCGTGAGAACGTACAATTCCCGGGCCGTGCGGCGGTGTTCCCAACACCGCGCAGTGCTAAAATAAAATCAACAATGTCGAAAACCATATACTCACCGCACAACCTCCACCAGTGATGCACAAGTGCGGCACGGCCGCCCGCACGGGCCGCCGCCAGTGTGGCTCGAGCGCCGTGCGTCAAACCTCCACTGCCACAGCCTCCGCCAGTGAGGCACGTGCCGCCACCAGTGAGGCACGTGTGCTGCACGGCCGCAGGCACAGCCACCGCTACAGCGGCGCGATCAGGATGGCCGCCGCTGGTGAGTCACGTGCGGCGGGACAACGTCATCGCAAGCACGTGGGACCCGCCGTGTTTGAATTAACTTGGCCCCCGCGCAGCATCCGTGCGGCGCTCCGGTGGATAGGCTCGACGCTCTCGCCGTTGCCGCGCGGTCCTCGCTACCGGCGACGCCGCGCTTCACCGCCGATGACCGCAAACAGGTAAGACAGAGCCTTTTACCAACTATACAAATGCACTGTAGAAAGCATTGGTTTGGCAACAGCCCTGCACGTGAGCGCAAGAAATTACAGAGTTGTAGATGTCTCCAGTCCATCACATAAATCAGCCTCCCCACCATCAACTCCATCCACACTTCACGCTGCCACGAGAAAGCAAGCCAATGTAATTAAGGACCATTTACTTCCTGGTCATTCCTTCTTCATCCCACTTTCCATCAGGCAGAAGATATAAAAAGTCTGAAAAGATATACCCACCAGATTCAGGTACAATTGCTTACCGACAATTATCAGCCTACTGATCCATTCTCTCATAAGCCAGGGGTGGCTTCTCTATCTCACAACATACCTCATTCCGGACTTGAAACGGTTTTATAATTATTTGAAGCTCTTTAGTTCCCACAGCCAATCCTTTCCTAGTAATATCAATCGTTCTGTGCAATTAGCCACAATTATTTTCAATTTAACTGTGGGTGTTTATCGCAGATTCAGCATTTTACTGGATTTAGTATTTTACAGCTCTACCAAAACATACTTTGAGATCAAAAGACGACACAAAGAGCTGGAGTAACTCAGCAGGTCAGACAGCATCTCTGGAGAACATGGATAGGTAACATTTTAGGTTGGGGACCTTTCCTCAGCTTCCTAAAGGCCCTGTCCCACTTTCCCGAGTTACTCACGAACTCTCCCGAGTTTTCCCCTTGATTCGAACTCGGAGAATTACGGTAATAGCCATTTGCAGGTACTCGGGGCTATTTTTTTAAACTCGTGGACAGTTTTCAACATGTTGAAAAAACGTCCCGACTTATCTGATGCCCCGAGTTCCTACGGCTGGCATTATGAGCCGCTACGAAACATCTACGGACTCCTACGGCCTCCTACGAGCTCGCTACTGACATTCCCCGAGTTTGAATCAAGGGGAAAACTCGGGAGAGTTCGTGAGTAACGAAAGTGGGACAGGGCCTTTACAATGACACCATTACTTGGTGGGGGTTTTTGTAAACTAGCATCAGCAGTTCCTTGTTTCTATAGATTGAGACCAACTACTTGATCTCAAATGTAGATGCCTGAACTTCCTTTTCCAGTATCTCAACCATCCCCTATGATTGAACAATCTGGCAGTGTGTGTCTCCACTGACTAGTCATTGTACTGGACCTTAAAATCTTACTGCTTCCCATCACTTCAATGAATGGCACAGATGCTACACAAGCCTTGCTCCAATTTAGCTTCAATTCAATGTTATAGATATCTTCAACGTTAGACACAAAAAGCTGGAGTAAAGGGCCTGTCCCACTTAGGCAATTTTTCAGCGGACTGCTGGCGACTGTCAAGTTCGTGGCACTTGCCTGAAAAAACGGGAACTGGAACGGCGACTGTCAGAGTGGAACACACACACACAAACACATCGCAAAGGCAGGGGCCAGGGCAAGCGGGGGAAGCGCTGTCTGAAATTCACACGGTGCAAAGCCAAGGTGATACAGGCACACACCGTGATGAACAGGAAGGTTAAGACAGCTAGCACAGTGTACGAGAAGAGGGGGAAGAAGGGGAGAGAATGGGGGGGGAGAAGGAGTGAGACACTTTTAAGAAGCCGGACAACGTTTAATAAGCCTGAGATACACAGCTGTGTAGTTTGACGGGCATTCAACATTACCGGTCGGTTATCCTTGGTTCTGAAAACTCACGCTTACGTTCTTTTTCCCCAATGAGCCAATGACAAATGTCTGGTCAGCAAAGGCGATTAACTAAAACTACCTACAACTACCTCGACTACCCATAACTACATGGCGACCCCACTAAAACAGCACCTATGACTAAAGGATTATCGATTGTCTCCATGGCGACCAATTTTTGGCGACCAACATGTTGAAAAATTTGCAGCGACGATACTGAGGTCGCGACTAGTTCCCAGAATGTGGGAAATCCTCGCGACCATGAAGGAAACTCACCCGAGACCACCAGCGAACGTGTGGCGAGCGCAGAGTCTCCTGCACTCGCCTAAAAAGTTGCCTAAGTGGGACAGGCCCTTTTCTCAACGGGTCAGACAACATCTATGGTGAAAAGGAACAGGTGACATTTTGGGTCGAGATTCCTTCTCTGTATTTCCTTCTCTGGGAAGCGCTTACACAGGGTATTGCAGCTCTGACCTATTGCATTGAGTTTAAGATATCTGTCTCTCGTTCTGACATAGAAACAAGAAACACAGAGCTGCTCCTCCATCTGCAGCAGGAATTCCCATCACATCTGTCTGTGTGAGGTAAACATTTGAGGAATCTTGCTAATGTCGCTAACTCCTGACTATATGCTCTAGCCATGATTATGCTTGTAGCTGGATGAAATTCCTTGGCATTTTTCTACCTTTCTGCAATCAAATTAGTATTTTTGCAAGCTGGGTCAGATGTTTGTCAGTTTAGTCACATAATAATGTATCTCACAGTGAACATTTTAAAATGCACCAAAGCTGCATTGCCATGATAAATACATTAACGCAAACTGACTCCTGCTCTTTAATTCAAATGCCAACATTGTAACTCACTACTATTTCAAAGGGCTTCTTCAGAGAATGAAACATCTTTGACTTTTTGTGGTAACAGATTAAAAAGAGTATAATTTGTTCCAAATCCAATCTCTGTTAATAAAATTGTATTCTTGCACTCTGTTACGGAAGTGTTCTTTGCTTGCACATTTTCGACACGTCTCAACCTCTTGGTTATTATTTGCAGTGAGAAATGTTTTCACATGCACTATGAAAGACTTACATGCTCGTTTGCGAACTTTCCCGGCTGCCTTTGTGTTGAACTGTCATTTTGTCCTCTTTCCAACCTAAACAGTGATGCTAATGCAGGCGAGGTTTCCCTGAACTATATTTAATTCCCCTTTGTTTAGTCCTCCTGCCATCAGTCAGTCCGTGCCTCTCTGAAACCTCCCACATCACTGACCACTGCTGCCTTTTGATTGCTGCTGCCTGAGCGCTAGTTATGGATTTAATGCCAGTTTCCTTTCCATGACCGTCAAACTTTGAGGTGCCCGTAGTTTCATTTTGCTTTCATTGTAGAATTACAGGTCCAGAATTTGTTTTCCAAATCATTCCTTTCTTCTCTGATTCTGATGTATTTTGTATTACACCTGCCTAAATTTCTCACTGCTTATGGTTTAGTTTCGAGATACAGCACGGAAACAGGCTCTTTGGCCTACTGAGTCCGCACCGACCAGCAATCCCCACGCATTGGCACTATTCTACACACACTAGGGACAATTTTACATTGATACCAAGCCAATTAATCTACAAACCTGTACGTCTTTGGAGTGTGGGAGGCAATCGAAGATCTCAGAGAAAACCCACGCAAGTCATGGGGAGAACGTACAAATTCCGTACCAACGGCACCCATAGTCAAGATCGAACCCGGGTCTCTGGCGCTGTAAGGCAGCAACTCTGCTGCTGCTCCACCGTGCCGCACATTTCAATATATGGTGTATTGATTGGCAGCATATTGCATGTTTAATTGTTGTAGATCTGGTAAATCCTCTGTCAAATAACTCTGGGACACATAGAGATCCCAAAAACATTCTGCTCCCTGTATCTTCCTCTTTGCTCAATGTATTATACTTGACTTGATTGCATTTACGATCTGATCTGATTTACATAAAATCTGACTTGCATAAAGAGGATTTGGATTCAAAATCCAATTAATATTACTTACAATAATGAACAAAATGTTTGCACTAAACTTACAGCACAGTGGTAGAGTTGCTGTCTTACAGCACTAGAGACCTGGGTTTGATCCTGACTACTGTTCTATCTGGGGTTTACACATTGACCCTGTGACCGTGTGGGTTTTCTCTGGGTGCGCCGGTTTCCTCCCACATTTCAAAGACATGCAGGTTTGTAGGTTAATTGCGTTTGTAAATTGCTCCTAGTGTGTAGGATGCAAAACTGGGATAACATAGAACCAGTGTATGGGTGATCACTGGTCGGTGTGGACACATTGGGCCGGTTTCAATGCTGTATCTTTAAACTGAACTAAACATAACCTCTGTGTTATCAACAGCTTCTCCTTCCATTCCAACGATTGTCCTAAAATCATTTAGTCCATCACATCTCAGAAAACAGGAGTTTCTTCCTCCCACATTTCATCAACAATACAAAATATAATGGGTCTTTTTTGGTGTGTGGGAGGAAAGCGATGATCCCAGAGAAAACCCACGCGGTCACGGGGAGAACGTACAAACTCCATACAGACAGCACCCATAGTCGAGAGCGAACCCTGGTCTCAGGTGCTGCAATTGCTGTGAGGCAGCAACTCTACTGCTGCGCCACCGTGCCGCTCACTTAAAATCCACATTTTTTGCTTATAAGCCATTTTCATCTATATTAATACAAACTGATTATCTTAAATATAAGGACTACTTTTAATGGAAAGTACAGAGGCAAATTTACTACATTAGTCAATTGTACCGATTGATGGAAATGCTATGTTTGTGATCATGTACATTTATTTCAGCATGGATGTTAACTGTAATCTAACCAGTGCTATTCCAAGTGCACGTTGGGTTCAACTTTCTCATTGTGCCTAAAAGCAAATCTCTGAACCTGCAGCATTTATGGAGGTGGCTGTTAAAGGAAAAGGGAATGCATGCTGAACTCTAGTAGCAACGCTCAGCAAATACAGGAAGCCAAATGAATGAAGATGACTGAGGCGAAAGACCAATTTCAGATGACCCAGGACAGGTCTTTTACATTTAAATATTTATATTTTAAATTGATACACATTGGCTGTCGAATTATTTATATTCAATGGCTCAACTATAATTGAACTGGGTAACTATAACTGAATGTACAGTAGGTGATGTGCTGTTTAATAAGACATGAATAGATTCAGCAACGGATATGAAAAACATCAAGCAATAAACAATAGTAGACAAAAGTGCTGGAGAAACTCAGCGGGTGAGGCAGCATCTATGGAGCAAAGGAAACAGGCAACGTTTCGGGCCGAAACCCTTCTTCAGTCTGATGTGAGAGTGGGGGGGGGGGGAAGAAGAAAGGAAGAGGTGGAGCCAGTGGGTTGAGGGAGAGCTGAGAAGGGGAGGAGAAAGGAAGGACAACCTGAAATTAGAGAAGTCAATGTTCATACCGCTGGGGTGTAAACTGTGGTGAATAAACAGTCATGTTAGTGTGTCAAAAGTCTTCAATTTAACTATCCAAAGCTTGAATAGATACAAAGTGCTGCAGTAACTCAGTGGGTCATGCAACATCTCCGGACAAAGAGAACCCTTCTTCCGACCCAAAACATCACATCCTTTTTCTCCAGAGATGCTGCCTGACCCGCTGAGTTACTCCAGCACTTTGTGTTTATCATTGGTATAAACCAGCAACTGCAGTTCCTTTCTACGTATCCAATATGAAAAAACAATATCCTTTATAAAAAAGCAGCAAACAATTTGACTGAATTGGCCTAAGTTTATAGTGTCTGAAAAAGGGTCTTGACCTGAAATGTCACCGATTCATGTTCTTCAGAGATGCTGCCTGACCCGCAGAGTTACTTTGATTCTTTTTGTAAAGCCTATTTTGTTTGAATGCCTATCTCCAGCACTACTGTTCATAACTGCTTGCATAATTCAGAATTTCCAAAAAGGGGAAGGCAACACATGGACTGAAAATGGGGCTAATGAGAGGAATGAGACAACAAAAAATTGATCTTATTTATTTACAAGACTATAAAGATGTTTTAAATTACCCTTACCAGAGGTTTTGTCTTCTTTCTCTGTACCCAGTGGCTTTTCCTTGTCCCCTTATTCACTCATTCTAGTTTAGTTTAGTTTAGTTTAGTTTAGCTTAGAGATACAGCGCCAAAACAGGCCCTTCTGCCTACCGAGTTCATGCCAACCAGCGATCCCCACACACTAATACTATCCTACACACACTAGGGACAATATTACAATTATACCAAGCCAATTAACCTACAAACATGGACGTCTTTGGCGTGTGGGAGGAAACCAGAGCACCCTGAGAAAACCCACGAAGATCATGGGGAGAATGTGCAAATTCTGTACAGACAGCACCCATAGTTAGGTTTGAACATGGGTCCCTGGTACTGTAAGGCAGCAACTCTACCGCTGCGTCACCATGCCATCCCATCTTGGACTTGGTGATTCTTAATTGCTTTCACCACAGCAACACCAGTTCTACATTACTCTGAGCTACCAAAAGAGTATCCAAAGATAGACATAAAATGCTGGAGAAACTCAGCAAGTCAGGCAGCATCTCTGGAGAAAATGGATAGGTAACATCTCGGACCGAGATCCTTCTTCAGACCCGAAACATCACATATACATTTTCTCCAGAGATATTGCCTAACCCGCGGAGACATTATATGTCTATCTTTGGTGCAAACTAGCATCTGCAGTTAATTTTGATTACATCATTTTTATTGAAAGCATATCCAATTTGTGATTAATGTTTTGCTATCCATCCATCCATCCATCCATCCATCCATCCATCCATCCATCCATCCATCCATCCATCCACTAGCTTCTATCTTCTTACATCTATCTTCTATATTCTTACATCTATCTTAGAAACATAGAAACATAGAAAATAGGTGCAGGAGCAGGCCATTTGGCCCTTCCAGCCAGCACCGCCATTCATGGTGATCATGGCTGATCATCCCCAATCAATAACCCGTGCCTGCCTTCTCCCCGTATCTCTTGATTCCACTAGCACCTAGAGCTCCATCTAACTCTCTTAAATCCATCCAGTAATTTGGCTTCCACTGCCCTCTGACAATAGACAATAGACAATAGGTGCAGGAGTAGGCCATTCGGCTCTTCGAGCCAGCACCGCCATTCAATGTGATCATGTCTGATCATCCCCAATCAGTACCTCATTCCTGCCTTCTTCCCATATCCCCTGGCTCTGCTATTTTTAAGAGCCCTCTCTAGCTCTCTCTTGAAAGCATCCAGAGAACCTGCCTCCACCGCCCTGAGGCAGAGAATTACAGTGACTCGCCACTCTCTGTGAGAAAAAGTGTTTCCTCGTCTCCGTTCTAAATGGCTTACTCCTTATTCTTAAACTGTGGCCCCTGGTTCTGGACTCCCGCAACATCGGGAACATGTTTCCTGCCTCTAGCGTGTCCAAACCCTTAACAATCTTATATCTTTCAATGAGATTCCCTCTCATCCTTCTAAACTCCAGAGTGTACAAGCCCAGCTGATCCATTCTCTCAGCATATGTCAGTCCCGCCATCCCTGGAATTAAACTTATAAACCTACGCTGCACTACCTCAATAGCAAGAATGTCCTTCCTCAAATTAGGGGACCAAAACTGCACACAATACTCTAGGTGTGGTCTCACTAGGGCTCTGTACAACTGCAGAAGGACCTCTTTGCTCCTATATTCGATTCCTCTTGTTATAAAGGCCAACATGCCATTCGCTTTCTTCACTGCCTGTGGCACTGCTCTGTGGCAGGGAATTCCACAAATTCACAACTCTCTGGGTGAAAACGTTTTTTCTCACCTCAGTTCTAAATGACCTCCCCTCTATTCTAAGACAGTCGCCCCTGGTTCTGGACTCGCCCAACTGCATCTAGCTTGTCCAGTCCTTTCATAATTTTATATATTTCTATAAGATATCCCCTCATCCCTCTAAACTCCAGTGACTACAAGCCTAGTCTTTTCAATCTCTCCTCATATGACAGTCCCACCATCCCAGGGATCAATCTCGTGAATCTACGCTGCACTTCCTAAATCACAAGGATGTCCTTCCTCAAATTAGGAGACCACAACTGTACGCAATACTCCAGTTGTGGTCTTACCAGAACCCTATACAACTGCAGAAGATCCTCTCTACTCCTATACTGAAATCCTCTTGTTATGAAGGCCAACATTCCATTAGCTTTCTTCACTGCCTGCTGTACCTGCACGCCAACTTTCAGTGACCGGTGTACAATGACACCCAGGTCTCGCTGTACCTTCCCCTTACCTAACCTAACCCCATTGAGATAATAATCTGCCCCCTTGTTTTTGCCACCAAAGTGGATAACCTCACATTTATCTATATTATACTGCAACTGCCATGCATCTGCCCACTCACTCAACCTGTTCAGGTCACCCTGCAACCTCCTAACATCCTCTTCACAGTTCACACTGCCACCCAGCTTTGTGTCGTCCGCAAACTTGCTAGTGTTGCTCCTAATTCCCTCTTCCAAATCATTAATATATATGGTAAAAAGTTGCGGCCCCAACACCGAACCTTTCGGCACTCCACTCGCCACTGCCTGCCATTCTGAAAAGGACCCGTTCACTCCTACTCTTTGCTTCCTGTCTGCCAACCAATTTTCTATCCACATCAACACCCTACCCCCAATACCATGTGCTCTAATTTTAGTCACGAGTCTCCCGTGTGGGACCTTATCAAAGGCTTTCTAAAAGTCTAGATACACTACATCCACTGGCTCCCCTTCATCCATTTTACTTGTCACATCCTCAAAAAATTCCCGAAGATTAGTCAAGCATGATTTTCCTTTCATAAATCCATGCTGACTTGGACTAATCATTTTACTGCTATCCAAATGCCCCATTATTACCTCTTTAATAATTGACTATAGCATCTTTCCCACCACCGAAGTCAGGCTAACTGGTCTGCAATTCCCCGTTTTCTCTCTCACTCCTTTCTTGAAAAGTGGGATAACATTAGCTATCCTCCAATCCACAGGAACTGATCCTGAATCTATTGAACATTGGAAAATGATCACCAATGCGTCCACTATTTCTAGAGCCACCTCACTGAGGACCCTGGGATGCAGACCATCAGGCCCAGGGGATTTATCATCCATCAGTCCCATTAGCCTACCCAATACTATTTCTCGCCTAATGAAAATTTCTTTCAGTACCTCTATCCCCTTAGATCCTCTGTCCTCCAGTACATCTGGGAGATTGTTTGTGTCTTCCTTAGTGAAGACAGATCCAAAGTACCTATTCAACTCCTCTGCCATTTCCTTGTTGCCCATAATAATTTCAACTGTGTCTGCCTTCAAGGGACCCACATTTGACTTTGCTACTCTTTTTCCCTTAACATATCTAAAGAGGGTTTTACTGTCCTTCTTTATATTCCTGGCCAGCTTCCCTTCGTACTTCATCTTTTCAGCCCGTATTGCCTCCTTCTGTTGTCCTATGAAAGTTTCCCAATCCACTGGCTTCCGGCTACTCTTTGCTGTGTTATACATCTTTTCTTTTAGTTTTATTCTATCCCTAACTTCTCTTGTCAGCCACGGTTGCCTCCTACTCCCCTTAGAATCTTTCTTCCTTTTTGGAATGAAATTATCCTGCGTCTTCCGGATTATGCCCAGAAATTCCTGCCGTTTCTGTTCCACTGTCATTCCTGCTAGAATCCCTTTCCAGTCTACCTTGGCCAGCTCCCCTCTCATGCCTTCATAGTCCCCTTTGTTCAACTGCATCACTGACACTTCCGATTTAACCTTCTCCTTCTCAAATTGCAGATAAAAACTAATCATATTATGATCACTACCTCCAAGCGGTTCCTTTACCTCGAGTTCTCTTATCATATCTGGTTCATTGGACAACACTAAATCCAGAATAGCCTTTTCTCTGGTCGGCTCCATTACAAGCTGCTCTAAGAATCCATCTCGGAGGCATTCTACAAACTCTCTTTCTTGGGGTCCTGAACCAACCTGATTTTCCCAGTCTACCTGCATATTGAAATCCCCCATCACCATAGTGGCATTACCTTTGTTACATGCCAGTTTTAACTCCTGCTGCAACTTACACCCTACATCTGGGCTACTATTTGGGGGTCTGTAGATGACACCAATTAGTGTCTTCTTGCCTTTGCAATTCCTCAACTCTTCTTACATCTTATCTTCCATCTTCCTACATCTATCTTCTTACATATATCTATCCTTACATCTATCTACTATCTTCTTACATCTATCCTCCCTATTACACACACTTTGATAGGGAGAACACTGATGTGCCTTCCCGAGCCCCCATTCGCCGTGATGGTATTTCAGTCACAGTCACGGAGGCCGACGTCAGAAGAACCTTCAGGGCGGTGAACCTTCGGAAAGCGCCTGGACCTGATAGCATACCCGATCTTGGTCTAAAAACCTGTGTGGACCAACTGGCTGGAGGTTTTATGGACATTTTCAACCTCTCATTTCTGCGGTCTAAGGTTCCTACCTGCTTTAAAAGGGCATCAATAATACCGGTGCCCAAGAAGAGCAATGTGACGTGCCTCAATGACTATCGACCAGTGGCACTAACATCTGTGGTGATGAAGTGCTTTGAGAGGTTGATTATGGCGCATATCAACTCCTACCTCGACAAGAACCTCGACCCACTGCAGTTCGCTTACCGCCACAACAGATTAACGGTGGATGCGATCTCACTGGCTCTCCACTCCGCTCTAGACCACTTGGACAACAAAAACTCATATGTCAGGCTGTTATTCATTGATTACAGCTCGGCATTTAATACCATCATCCCCTCCAAGCTGGTTACCAAGCTCTCAGATCTGGGTCTCTAAGCATCCCTCTGCAATTGGATCCTCGACCACCTCATCCACAGACCACAGTCTGTCCGTATTGGTGGAAATGTGTCATCCTCGATTACAATCAGCATGGGAGCACCTCAAGGCTGCGTGCTCAGTCCCCTGCTGTACTCACTCTATACTTATGACTGCCTAGCCGGACATAGTGCAAACTCCATCATCAAGTTCGCCGTCGACACCACTGTTGTGGGACGAATCACTGACGGGGATGAGTCAGAGTATAGAAGTGAGATTGACCTATTGACCAAATGGTGCCAGCACAATAACCTGGCTCTCAACACCAGCAAAACCAAGGAACTGATTGTGGACTTTGGAAGCGGTAGGATAGAGACCCACAATCCTGCCAATATCAATGATGGAAAGGGTTAAGAACTTCAAATTCCTGGGCATGCATGTTTCCAAAGATCTTTCCTGGTCCCAGCATACTGATGCAATTATAAAGAGAGCACATCAGCGCCTCTACTTCCTGAGAAGATTACGGAGAGTCGGTATGTCAAAGAGGACTCTCTCGAACTTCTAAAGGTGCACAGTAGAGAGCATACTGACTGGTTGCATCGTGGCTTGGTTCGACAACTTGAACGTCCAGGAGCGGAAAAGAAGGCAGAAAGTTGTGACCACTGCCCAGTCCATCATCGGCTCTGACCTTCCCACCATCAAAGGGATCTATCGCAGTCGCTGCCTCAAAAAGGCTGCCAACATCATCAAGGACCCACACCATCCTGGCCACACACTCATCTCTCCGCTGCCATCGGGTAGAAGGTACAAGAGCCTGAAATCTGGTACATCCAGGTTCAGGAACAGCTACTTCCCCACAGCCATCAGGCTACAAAGCTCGCCAACAAACAAACTCTGAACTGTAACAGCCTATTGCACTTTATCTGTTTATTTATGTGTATATATATATGGTCTATGTTATATAGACACACTGAACTGTTCTGTATTTATGCTTACAATATTCCGTTGTACTGCAGCAAGCAAGAATGTCATTGTCATATCTGGGACACATGACAATAAACTCTCTTGACTTGACTTGATTCTATCTTCTCTCTTCTTACATCTATCTTCCTTCTATCTTCTATCTTCTACACATCTATCCTCTATCTTCTATCTATACATCTATCTATACATCTAATCATCTATCTATACATCTATCTGTACATGTATTTATCTATCTATCTATCTATATACTTTTAAAACTCTCTGGCTGTCGTCCGTCTGTACGTCTGTACGTCCCAACGCCGCCTTTGATACCACACGGCGCGCGGAAAGGCCCATATTTTTTACCATTTCCAAAGAGATGACATTTATCTTTACGAATGGCCACTCCTGATTAAATTCGGTCCTGTTTATGTACACGTTTCTCCCAAAACGACGCCATCTTTTTCCCCCCGATTTCTTCCGAAAACGACGCCATCTTTTTTTCGCCGATTTTCTCCGATTTTTTCCGAAAACGACGCCATCTTTTTTTCCCCGGGGTCTGAAGCACGTTCGGGAACAACACCCCTGGGTGTCAAGCACTTTTGGGGACCAGACCCAACGGGTCTGCACTTGGTCTAGTATACTTTTAAAACTCTCTGGCTGTCGTCCGTCTGTACGTCTGTACGTCTGTACGCCGCCTTTGATACCGCCCCTGGCCCACACAGCGCGCGGAAAGGCCCATATTTTTTACCATTTCCAAAGAGATGACATTTATCTTTACGAATAGCCACTCCTGATTAAATTCGGTCCTGTTTATGTACACGTTTTTTTAATAAAATCCATACCCCCCCCCCCACCCCCATGTGATTTTCTCCGATTTTCTCCGAAAACGACGCCATCTTTTTTTCCCCGATTTTCTCAGAAAACGACGCCATCTTTTTTTCGCCGATTTTCTCCGATTTTTTCCTAAAACGACGCCATCTTTTTTTCAGCAGATTTTCACCCCGGGGTCTGAAGCACGTTCGGGAACAACACCCCGGGGTGTCAAGCACTTTCGGGGACCAGACCCAACGGGTCTGCACTTGGTCTAGTACATCTATTAAACTCTGATCTTGTTAACTTCCGGTTTGCATGGTCATTCTATTTGCGCAAAAATGGTTCGCGATAGCACTACGATTTTTCGGCAGCTCACTCACCGTTCTCCTGTGCTGCGAGTGCACCAAGTTTCGTTCCGATCGGTTGAATGTTGTCCAGACCGGAGTCATCCCAGCCCAGCCCAGCCCAGATTCAGCCCAGAGTTAGCCCAGTCCAGCCCGGAGTCAGTCCATCCCAGCCCAGAGTCAGTCCAGCCCAGCCCAGAGTCAGTCCAGCCCAGCCCAGAGTCAGCCCAGAGACAGCACAGCCCGGAGACAGCCGGGAGTCAGCCCAGCCAGAGTCAGCCCGGAGTCAGCCAAGTCCAGCCCGGAGTCAGTCCCCCCTCACACATCCCTCCTCCCCCCCACACCCCTCCCCCCTCACACACCACCCCTTGCCCACACCCCCTCTCCCCCTCTCCTACACCTCCCCGCCCACACACACCCCCCTCCCCTCCTCCCCTCCCACTCCACACCCCCCACTTCCCTCCCCTCCCTAACCTCCTCCCCTCCCACACATGAAGAGGAGGGGGAGGGAGTGCTCGGGGATGAGGGGAAATGAGCCACGCCTGCGCAGTTAGGAGCTATGGGTGAGTGGTGGAATATTGCGTTGGGGGAACGGGTAGTGTTAGGGGAACGGGTGAGTGGTGGAATATTGCATTGGGGAATGGGTAGCGTTGGCGGGACCAGGCCTCCTGTGTGACTGGGACCCAATGGGTCCCACTGAGTCTAGTAAGTACTAAATTTCTACAAAGTTTCATTATGGTTGTAGCTGCAGTTTGAGAGTTTTCTTTTTAACTCAAGTCAATTAAGAATATTTATGAATCTTCAAAATAAAAATCATGAACATTCACAGGATCGTAGAATAATTATCTGGTGGAATGAAGCAATTGGGCACATGTTTTTCATGCCAGTTCTATATAACAGTGATCCCACTTGTCCCACTCATTCATTACTAAGAGCCTTGCAAATTCATTCCTCTCTGAAACTTGTCCAGCTCTTCTTTGATCAGCACAATTGAATCTGTCTCCAATATTGCTTCTGACAATGCATTCCAAACCAAAACTCTCGATATATATATATAATAAACCCTGGCATCACTTTTGGTTTATTGTCCAGTCACCTTCTGTAATGGAAACAGTTCTTCTCCATGCTGTATCTATAAACTAAACTAAACTAAACTAAACCAGTATGAGTGAACAAGGGGACATTGAAAAGCCACAGGGTACAGAGAAGACAAAACCTCTGGTAAAAGTAATTTAATTGTTTTTATAGCCTTTTAAACAAATAAGAGAAACTTCTTTGTTGTCTCATTCCTCTCATTTGCCCCATTTTCAGTCCATGTGCTGCCTTCCACTTTTTGGAAAATCTGAATTATACAGCAGTTATGAACAGTAGTGATGGAGATTATTGTTTCTAGAAATTGATCCATCAATAGTGTTGAACTGCCTGACCTAAAGGGCAGCCCATTGGCACAGCAGTAAAGTTGCTGCCCTAAGGGCCTGTCCCACTGTACGAGGTAATTCAAGAGTTCTCCCAAGTTTTCCCCTGATTCGAACTCGGAGAATGTCTGTAGCGGGTCTGTAGGAGTTCGTGGATGTCTCGTAGCGGCTCGTACGAGTAAAAAGTAACAATTTATTTCATCACGAGTATTTGTTTACTCGTGGACATTTTTCACAGTGTTGATAAAACGTCATGAGTTTACCTGATTTCCCGAGTACCTACCGTTACTCGTACGAGCCGCTACGGGACATTCACGAGCTCCTACGGACCCGCTACGGACATTCTCTGAGTTCGAATCAGGGGAAAACTCGGGAGAAGTCTTGATTTACCTCGTACAGTGGGACAGGCCATTTACAGTGCCAGCGACATGGGTTTGATCCTGACTTCGGACGCTGCCTGTCCAGAGTTTGTATGTTCTCCCTGAGACTGCGTGGGTTTTCAAGATTCAAGATTCAATGTAATTGTCACGTACCAATTAAGGTACAGTGAAATTTAAGTTACCATATAGCCATGCTAAGTAAAAAGCAAAAATACACACAGCACATACAATAACGTTTAACATATACATCCACCACAGTGCAATCAGCATTCCTCACTGTGATGGAAGGCTATTGCCAGTCATCTTCCTCCTTTGTTCATCCGTGGTCGGGGCCTTTGAACAGGACTGTTGCCGACGGTCTGCTGTTCAACTTTTCTCGTCGGGATGATCAAACCCCATACTCAATAGGTACCATCCTACTAGCTCCTACTTTAATTGATAAATCATATTATGGATTTAATCCTGTTATACACAATTTGATACGTATTTGGAAGCAAATCAGAACCCTTTTTGAACTTAAACCTATATCTCTCGCTTTGCCCATACCAAACAACCCCACATTCAAACCATCTATTCTAGATAAGACTTACTCTACAGGGAGTGAATTAGGAATCCACAGTGTCAGAGACCTATATATCGATGGTTCGTTTGCCACCTTTACACAGCTAGGAAAGAAATTTGAACTCCCAAATAGTAACTTCTTCAGATACTTGCAAATCAGGGATTATATACAAAAGCATCTGTTGGGATTTGAAGTTGAGAGGCAGTCTCAAATAGATGACTGCCTTAAAACGTCACCATATAAAGACAAATTCATCTCCTGTATGTATGTGGTCCTTCTATCAATAACCTCTCCATCCTCTAGCAAGTATAAGATCAATTGGGGAAAAAGACATAAATGTGCAAACACCAGATAAAATATGGGAGGAAAGCCTCAAACATACATAGGTGCTCAAACAATGCTAGACACTGCCTCATATAGTTCAAAATTATACATAAACTTCACTACTCCAAGGCAAAAATACACAGTATATATCCAAATGTTTCTCCTACTTGTGATAAATGTCATTCCTCAGATGCTAATCCTTTTCATAACGTTATATCGTGCCCTAAATTCACCTCTTTCTGGTCTGATATATTTAAGAATATCTCAGACATTCTTAACATCCCATTAAACCCAGAGCCCTTATTAATCATCTTTGGGATATCTGAAACATCGAGACAACTCACAACTGCTCAAAGACAATTCCTCTCCAGCTGTCTCATTACAGCAAAGAAACTACTGTTCATGTCATGGAAAAAAACAACAGCTCCAAATTCCAGAATGTGGCTTCATGACTTGACCAGTACATTACATTTAGAAAGAATAGTAAGATTAAACGAGAACTTACCTAAGTTTGATCTTTATTTTATGAGGAGTTACCTAGGTGATTACGTGAAGAACCCCGCCAGTGCGCCTGCGCGTCAATCTTCAAAGCAGCGGTGTGAAATCACAAAAAACAACAACCGAAGTAATATAGTCTCATAATAAAACGAGTAATACAAGAACTTCCATCTGACCTTTATGATAGAGGGTAGGGTCGTGGTGGGCACGCAATCACCTACGTAACTCGTCATAAAATAAAGATTAAACTTCAAACTTAGGTAAGTTCTCGTTTAATCTTACTATTTTACTTCGGAGTCACGTGAGTGACTACGTGAAGATTTTAAAGCTTTGTGATTTCATGCCATGGATCAATCCCGGCTTCTCACTCATAGATTGACTCGGAACGAGAATAATCAATCATGCATTCATAATAACATTTGTACCATAAATGCAGTAATTCATTTCAATAATGAAATGAATCAGATCCCCTTTAAACCAGAGGAATTTACACAGAACTTAAAATAATTTCTGCAAACAACCCCGCATTAACAATAGGCCGATGATAAAAATGTTGAAACATCAACTCACTGGACCACCCGGCGGCTGCGAGGATATGGTCGACGGGGCCGTCTTTTGCCATGGCCGCCGACGTTTCTGCTGCCCTAGTCGAGTGAGACGTAAAAACATAAGTGTTAATACCAGCAGCTGTTAAGACTCCTTTTATCCATCTGGAAATAGTCTGTATTGAAACTCTCTTGTGTGGTTTCTTGTGTGTGATCAACAACCCAGTTTCCGTATTCTCAAATTCTTTGTGACCTCAATGTATTGTAATAAATATGTCTTAATACAGAGACATGGATCATTTGGATATGCTGCTAGCATAATTTTAAATCCTGTCACACCTGGCCTAATTTACTTTAGTAGGTCATAGATATAGAATGTAACCTTGTCTTCAGTTACTTCCATACTGTCTATTTGTAATTTTCCAAGTGTTTGCACTCGTTGTGCTGTCACTCATACCATAAGCATGAATACTTTCATACTGAGCTTGACCAAAGGTAAAGACACACTTGATGACCATTCACGAAGTAGTTTCAGTACCACACTTACATCCCAGATTGTCACGTACCTAGGTTTCGGTGGTTTGGAATTAAAGATTCCTTTCATTAGTCTGGAAACAATTGGGTGTGACCCAATTGAGTTTCTTTCTGAATCCAGAACCAAATATGAGGACAATGCACTTCTGGCTGAATTAATTGCAATACAACTCAGACCTTCATCATAATAAAGTTTTGACATAAATTCTAAACATTTGAAATATCTGCAGTACTTTATTGCACATTCTTTTGTACACAGAACTCTTCCCATTTCTTAATATAAGAAAGGTACTGTTTTTGAGTGCACTTCCTCCAGGCTGCCGTAAGCATGTCCACAGTATGCTCAGACAGTCCTCGTCCCAGAAAAGGCATTCTTAAAACCTGCTAATCAACAAATCCAAACGATCATATAATGGATGTTGTTCCCCTGTACAGGGTGCAGCAATAAATTACTCTTTTTGGGGACTTTCATCAACATTTGTGTTGTTAATTCTAATATCAATGGATACCATGGCTGTGTAGGCCAATCTGGTACTACCAATACCCTTGAAGCAGCATCTTGCCTGATTTTAAGCAAACATTGGCTTATGAGGCAGAAAGGTGGAAATATATATGAAAACATACCACCCCAATGTAGCGAGAAAGCATCAATCGCCACTGCTCCTGGATCTTGTTTTCATGAGACATATCTCGATAGCTGATGATTCAAGTCGATGTCGGTCATTCCAAATCTGATTACTATATCATTGAATACCTCTTGATTCAACATCCATTCTTTATTATCATGGAACTTTTCGTGACCTGGTGTCTGCTATCATGTTCATTCTACCTGGTAGATAGATAGCTGAAATCCAAATGTTCTTTTCAATACACCAAGACCAAAGTTGATTTAACCATTTTGTCACATGACACCGACTTAATTCCACCCATATCATTAATATAGGCAACTACTGTTGTGTTTATTAATTTGAACTTGAACCTTCCTTTTAGTTGTGTTAGAACCATAAGCTTGGAGTCCATAGAAACCTCCAAAAAGCTCCAAATAGGTAATTCCCCATGTCTGCAGTAACACTAACTTTTTCTGATTCCATCTGCCTCTGCAGCTCGATGTTAAGTCAGTTGCACCCCATCCTAGTGCACTGGCATCAGTTTGTAATATCATGGAAGGTTGTTCAATCAGCACTTTGCCTGAACTGCTTGAGACATGTAGAATCCACCACTGCAGATTAGAAACAGCATTTGTTGTTACTTGCTTGGTTCTATCAAAATGACCAGCATTTACTCTCAGTGCCTGTTCTTTGATTCTCTGCAGCTGTTGATAATGTAATGGTCCATACTGGACTGCTGGGAATCTACTCATTTTTCCCAGTACTCGAGCCACCTGTCTGATTAGAGGTTTTTGCTCGTTTAACAGATTACTGCAATCTTTAATCAACTCCACCCTTTTTTCACTGGGCAAAGTAATTTGCATTTGGGCTAAATCAATTGTGAACCCCAAATAATCAATCGAGGTACCTGTTTTTAACCTTGATTTCTTTGGATGAATTTAGAAACCCCCAAACTTTCAAAAGTTTGATTTTAATAACTGCAACCGATGCTTCTGTTGACCGTTTTGTCCTTCCTATAATCAGGACATCATCCATGTATGCCATTAGTACATGCCCCTGGCTCTCAGCAACCCCAGAATTGATTTTAACAATTTTATGAATATTCTGGGAGGGAACGTTAACCCATTAGGCAGAGCTTTGAACTGCCCTAATTGGTTCATCCATGTAAATTTAAGATACTTCATATCTTGCAAGTGAACAGACACTGAACAAAAGGATTCAGACTTGTCAAGTCTATAATAATCCTACATCCTCCATCCTTTTTTGATCGAGGGAATATATTTGACCCAAATTGGTGAATTTGGTAGACTGATTCTTCAATAATACCTTTTATATATAGGGTTTTGAAGCGCAACTTGAACCTCCATTACTTCGCAAAGTGGAGAGTTCTGCTAGGAACATGCTGTACAGGCAAATCATAATTTGGATTGAATTCAATTCGAAATCCTTGTATATTATTCAGAATTACCACATCTGAAGTAATCTTCTTCCAATGTTTATAGAAGAGACGTAATCTGCCTCCAACTTTTGGACTTAATCCAGTTAGTATGTTCCCCTGAGAACCAGGTCCACCTACCTCTTGAGTCATTTGAGTATTCTGAGATCCCTGGATTCTCCCGGAAGCACCACCACTGGTCCTTACTCCCGCTGCAGGCCGCCAGCTACGTCCCTGCGTTAATGAGCGAATTGGTCCTGGTCTAGGATCCGTATGACGTCTGAAAGGATACTTCCTCTTTACAGACTTTGCAACCATTGATGTTTTTATCAATCCTGTTTTCGCTTCATCTTCCAACTCTTTAATACGTCTCCCGAGATCCTCTCCAAAGAGTAAGTTGGGTAATTGTATATTACTTGATTTGCAGAGTGCTGCGAATTTCGGATTCATAGTAGGCCGTATAGCACTTTCCTCAGATAATTGATCTCGAAGTGGGTGCTGCATAGCAACCCCAGTGCTTCCTGATGCAACTTCGTCATCTCTTGGCTGTTACCTGCTATTCTGGTAAAAGCAGTTATTCCAGAACCCAGCAGCTTTAATATTCTCTGCAACTGATTCCAGATATTTGGTTCACTGCTGCTGCTTTCAGCAACCTACAGTTACTTGGGGTCTCCTGCTTTCTTGCAGTCTCATCCATCTCCTGCTGTTCCAGCTGATGGTAAACCAAGTAATTTATTAAGGAGGCCAGTTCTTCTCCTAATGGCCCTCCTGACCCTGACGGGGCAGCGAATCCTACTGCCAGGGGTGGAACATCTGGCAGCTGCCGTTCATTGCCTTGTACAGCCTCACCGTCAGAGTCGGGGTCTGAAATCTCATGACCCGTAGCACGCTTCTCATTCCTGAGGGTGCATTCCATCATCCCTGAGCCAGGTGCTGTTAAGCTGCTTCCTGCAGCTTGGATTACAGTACACTCCTTCCTGAGTGAACTTTGCTCCAACAGCCTATGGAAAAGGCTTTCTATTTGGGCAATACGCTCGAAAGCAGTATCTAGCCCTGTACCAGGAGCTGTTTGAGCTGCTTCCAGCAGCTTGGCTTTCAGTACACTCCTCCCTGAGTGAACTTTGTTCCAACAGCCTATGTAAAAGGCTTTCTATTTGGGCAATACGCTCGAAAGCAGTATCTAGCTCTGGAGCTACTTCCATTGTCTGGGACTCCCTCCGTGAGCCGTTGGGATTTAAACTTTGTCTTTTGCCCGACAGGCGCTGACTGTGTTTTCACCAGCCCCAGGTCCACAGTCGCTATGCTCACCGCTGGCGACTGTACCGGGGTTTAGAGGCGGTTGGTCTCTAACCGCAGACTCCCGACTTTCCCGACTTCTGTCGGCTGTGTCGCTCGCCGCTTCCCCCTGTCCGTTTTTTCCATGGCGTCTGTGGAAAAAATCCCCATAGACCCACAGTAAACGGACCTGGAAAACCTGAAAAAAGTTTCTACTTACCTTGTAGTTGAAAGACTACAAATCCACTGGAGGAGCTCTGCTCCTCACGTCCGTTTGTGTCAAGGCGCCTGACATAATGACGCGCGGGCGCACTGGCGGGGTTCTTCACGTAGTCACTCACGTGACTCCGAAGTAAAATAAGATATGTTCTAAAGGATAGAGTCAACCAATGTAATACAATCTGGCAACTATTTATGTCATTTCTTGCACAGAAGAATATTGACACATAACACAAACCTATCTATACTCTAAACCATCCATAATAATGAAATTATAAGTAAGGGATAGAAGACAAGAGAGTTAGAAGCTTTCGAAACAATAGTCTTTTCAAAGAATTATTGTACTGAATGTACTGTAGTCACCTTCTGCACTTTACTTATGTATTTATTTATTTTTATTTTTATTATTTACTTTTTTTCCTTTTCCCTCATTATTATTATTATTATTATTTTTAATGTTGTTTTTATAAACATGCCCGTCCATATTGTTTGTATAAAACTCAAATGTTCTGTTTTGATATGTACATTTGGAAAAAATGAGCTTGGATATGACAACATAATCTGTACCCATTTTTTGATGGCTCAATAAAATGTATTAAATATATTAAAAAGTGTTGAATAGCCTTACCTAAAGGGCAGCCCAGTGGCACAGCAGTAAAGTTGCTGCCTTACAGTGTCAGAAACATGAGTTTGATCGTGACATCGGACGCTGCCTGTCCAGTTTGTACGTTCTCCCTGAGACTGCGTGGGTTTTCAAGATTCAAGATTCAATTTAATGGTCATATGTACCAATTAAGGTACAGTGAAATTTGAGTTACCATATAGCCATGCTAAGTAAAAAGCAAAAATACACACAGCACATACAATAAAGTTTAACATATACATCCACCACAGTGGAATCAGCATTCCTCACTGTGATGGAAGGCTATTGCCAGTCATCTTCCTCCTTTGTTCATTCGTGGTCGGGGCCTTTGAACAGGATCGTTGCCGGCGGTCCGCTGTTCAAGTCTTCTCGTCGGGATGATCAAAACTCCGGCGTTGGGACGGATCGGAACACTCCGCGGCATGGAGCTCCCGAGTCAGCCGCTTCTTACTGGAGACTGCTGCTTCAAGGTGTTAAAGTCTACAGGCCCAGCGGTTGGAGGTCCAACACTGGCGATCTTTGGCAAATGATGCCAGGCTCCGAAAGTAGACAAAAAATGCTGGAGAAACTCAGCGGGTGAGGCAGCATCTATGGAGAAAAGGAGTAGGCGACGTTTCGGGTCAAGACCCTTCTTCAGACTGATGTCGGGGGAGTGGGGGGGGGGAAAGAAAGGAAGAGGCGGACACAATAGGCTATGTGGGAGAGTTTGGTCATTCCGTGCCGCTTGAAGCTCCAGGAAAGGCCGTATCATTCCATGTTGTAGGCTGCAGAGGAGGGGGTGGGGGGGGGAGATGTGACACGGAAAAAAATCGCATCTCCGTTGATCCTACTTAGCGTCAAAAGAACGTAAAACAGCACAGGAACAGGCCCTTTGGCTCACAATGTCCATGCTGAACATGATGCCAAGTTAAACTAACCTCCTTTGCCGCAAGGACCTATTTTGGTGTTATATGACACCATGACTCTAAATAAGTCCAAAGCTTCTTAAGATTTTTGACGCTTTATCCCTTGCAAGAGTTTCATGGTTTCGGAGGGATGTTTGGAGAGCAGTGGGAAAAGGGGCTACATTGATAAAAAGGAATTGGTGAACAGATCAGGGGACAAAAAGTGAGTACATAAAGGAGCAAATGTGAATGGAAGGTACTGGAGGAATTGAACTCTGGTATACTTCAGTGTTGCTACATTACAGGTAGATGCTCCATAACAACAACCTATTTAGTGCATTTCCTAAAGCTGAAGACATTTTATTTTAACAATAAAGTAATAAGAAATGGGCGACAGTGTGGTTGACCAGCAGAGATGAAAGCGGGTCAGACAGCATCTCTGGAGAAAAGGAATAGGTGACATTTTGGATCGAGACCCTTCTTCAGACTGAGAGTCAGGCGAGAGGAAACAAGAGATATAGACAGTGATGTAGATAGATGTAGAACAAATTAATGAAAGACATGCAAAAAAGTAATGATGCTAAAGGAAACAGGCCATTGTCAGCTATTTGTTAAGTGAGTACAGACATTAAGACAAGATGATTTTTAACCTGGTATGACTTGGGTGGGGGAGGAAAGGAGAGAGAGGGAATGCATTTCTCTACTTGAAGTTAGAGAAATCAATACTCATACCTTTGGGATGTAGGCTGCCCAAGCAAAATATGAGATGCTGTTCCTCCATTCCACATTTGCCTCACTCTGACAATGGAGGAGGCCTAGGATAGAAAGGTCAGTGTGGGAATAGGAAGGGGAATTAAAGTATTTGGCAACCAGGAGATCAGGTAGGTCCAAGCCGGCTGAGCTCTGGTGTTCAGCGAAACGATTGCCCCGTCTACGTTTGGTCTCGCCGATATATAAGAGTCCACACCTTGAACAATGAATATAGTAGATTAGGTTGGAGCAGGTGCAAGTGAACCTCTGCCTAACCTGAAAGGAATGTCGGGGAACAGAATTGGGGAAGGTGGTATAGGAACAGTCAAAAGCTGTTGTGAATTTTTGAGAAAATCATGTTAAAGACATGTAAACTAGTTATACAAGATTTAACCAACTGAGCTGGAAAGTAGCATTGACATGCCAGCAAGGGTAATTGTAGCAACAGTAGCCATGTAGTCAGAAGTGGAAACTTTCAAGGATAAGCAGTTGAAGTTGTGCAATGGTGTTTGGAAGTGGGTCAAGCCCCAATTTATGAATATTTAACGATAAATATGTGAAGCATGATTTCAACAGGTGCCAAGCATTGGTAAGGATTGAAATGGAAAATTTTCTAAAGATGGTTTATAAGATCTTCGTGATGGAGAGAATAATGGATCAGAAATTTACCTCAGGGTTAAACGTAGCAACGAATGACAATTTTGAATCTAGTCACTGTCATTTATTAGCCCAAAGTTCTACATCTGTGATTGCACTTTTGCAAAATAAGGACCAGAAACATTAAAAAAAAGACATAAACTGCTGGAGGAAGCCTCTTTGGAGAACATGGATAGGTGAGATTTCGGATCTGGATCCTTTTTCAGACTGATTGTGGGTGGGGGGCGGGGGGGGTAGAAAGCTGGAAGAAAGGAGGGGCAGGACCTGGCGAGTGATGGTAAGGATAGAAGAAATGTGAATTGGGAACCCAGAGGAATTAATATGGGTAGATGGGGAGAAAATCGGTGCAAGTCCAGGTAGGGCAAGGGGGGGTGGGTGGGGGGGGGGCTCCGTCTGGCAATGTAGGAGGTGCAGGACAGGAAGGTCAGTATGGGAATGGGAAGGGGAGTTAAAAACTCAAATTTCACTGTACCTTAATTGGTTAAGTGACAATAAACACGAACTTGGACTTGAAATGGTTAGCAACCTGGAGATCCTGCAGGCCTTGGCGGTTTGAGCATGTGTTCAGCAAAAACGGCCGCCCAGTCAACTCCAATTATCTCAAAAACAGTCCTCCCATTAAAACAGTCCCTAACAGATTAGTGTTCCACATATACACCTTAGTACACATCAGTCCGTTCGATGTTTTGTGCAAAATGTGTTTTAACTTCCAGCAGGACAAAATTAAAATATGTACATAATATAAAATTCATAATAAAACAGATAATACTTCTGCTTTGCAGATCAAATTCAATCATTTGTAGCAAAAATAACTTCCAAAGTAAATCCTGAAGAAACAACAAAATTCATTGTTACTTTTAAAGCTGGTTGTGAATTCCAGTATGCAAACTGTTCTGAATGCATTATACTGTAGAATAACAGTGTTTTCTTTGCAAGGAAAACTGTCAAAATGCAAAGATAACTGAGTACATTTTCATGTACGACTTGCTCTTTTCATATTGAATGCCAAAGATTCATTCATTGTACAATGATATCAAATAGACCTTTACTGTCCTCATGTTTTCACCCTGGTGAATCTAGAACTGGCCTTCTTCTAGAAATCATTCAAGCAGCAAGATCGGTGCAGCACAGTGGTGTAGATGGTAGAGCAGCTGCATCATAGCATCAGAGACCCGGATTCGATCCTGACCTCGGCTGCTTTTTGTGTGGAATTTGCACATTCCTCCTTTGATCATGCGGATTTCCTCTCGGGGACCCGGCGGGAAGGTCACCGAGAACGAAGGGGGACCCAGCGAGGGGGACCACTGAGAGTGAAGGCGGACCCAGCTGGGGGTCGCCAAGAGTGAAGGAGAACCCAGCGGGAATGTCGCTGAGAATGAAGGGGAACCCAGCAGGGGACAGCCCTGCTGCCACATGCGGTGTTAGGCAGTAGATAGGACATCTGCAGTTCCTTCCTACACATTTTGTCTGCTCCACTGCGAAATCTCCTCAAGATATGTCTACTTTAAAGTTCTCCCCCTCTCTCTGACGAGACTTCTGCAAAATCCTCTCTCGCTGCTCCCCCTCTGTGATTCCACCTGTTCTCTGACTAACTACGGCCTATTTCCTATATCGTCGTTACTTTTATGCATATCTTTCATTCATTGTTCTTTATCTTCTACATCATCGTCTATATCTCTCATTTCCCTTTTCCTTAACTAGTCTGAAGAAGGCTCTCGACCCGAGACTCATTCCTTCTCTTCAGAGATGCTGCCTGTCCTGCTCAGTTACTCCAGCTTTTTGTGTCTATCGTTGATAGGACTTTGGTGAACCTTTGTAACTTTGTCAGCGCCACATGTGGCGCCACTTATGTACTGTCTGAGTGAGGTCTGCCGTATGATATTTCCCAGCTTGTATGCAGAACAAAGCGTTTCACTGTACCTAGCTACATGTGATGATATAGAACCATTGAATCATTGAATCAGGTGCTCCGGCTTCCTGTCGCATCCCGAAGATTTGCGGGTTTGTAGGTTAATTTGCCATTGTAAATTACTCCTCGTATGTGGGAAGTGTAAGCAAAAATGAGATAACACATTTAGCTAGTGTGTTCGAAGGCTGGTGTGGACTCAGTGGGCCGATGGGTCTATTTCCATGCTGAATCTTACAATCAAATCAATCAATCGATCAATTAGCCTTAAAATGGATTAATGTGCAACCACAGTGTTGTGTACACTGCAACACCTCCAAGGAAGCAAGACCACAGCAAACAGATCAAAGTGCTCTCATCTGTTTATCACCAAAGAACCGTAGACTTGTAATTGTTTTCCCGGTGGCATCTCACCAATCCTGGGTGCCAACAAGACAGGCCAGCTTAAACAGAGACTGAGGTGATCTCTCGAGTTCTAAGGTAGGGGTGGGTTGGAGGTCGGGGTGGGAGTGGAGTGGGAAATGGTTGGAGGTTGGCAGGGGATGTGTAGTAACTGGCAGCAGTCCATCAACTTGATGTGGAGCTGAAGGAACAGTTCTCAATTTCTATTTCAATGAAGCAAGGTGTTGGGAACATCCACGTAATTAACGACCCTGCATCTAGTGCATGTCTGTGAACCACCCTTCATAAAGATATCACACTTCGAAGTGTCACACCTCAGAAGTATCACACATGGAAAGCATCACACCTCACAAGTGTCGTGATCAGATATCACTTTCCATTAAATTAACTGTGTTGATTAGCTCAAGTTCCTAATTGACTAAATGTGAAGTAATTGCAAATTAGTTCAGTTCACCAGATCAATAGGAACATTCTCAATTAGCAGTGAGAAAGTACCACAAAATCACAAACAGATTTTGTGGTGCTTCATCATTGCTAATTGATGAGATTTGTAGACTTTGCTATCACTGGCGTAGCCTTACAATGGGGCATCCCCACTGTTGTGTCATCAATGACCAGCACCTCAAACAAGTGGGTCCTGGTCATGGATTAGCCTTGGCCTGATTTACAGGTCAACAGACAGGATAGGATCTCTAAGGTAATTGTACATAGTTGTTCTTGTAAACCCAGCAGCAGGAAAGTATAATATTAATGTAACAAAATAATAGACCACAAAGTGCGAGATTAACTCAGCAGGCCAGGCAGCATCTCTGGAGAACATGAATAAGTGACTTTTTGGGGTCGAGACCCTTCTTTAGACTCTTGTAAATATAGTAATGCCATATTTTGTACCATCAGGGGAAAAGCAGTCAGAATGTAGAAGCAAAGAACTGCAGATACTGGTTAATACACAAAAAGATACAAATTGTTAGAGTAACTCAGCGGGTCAGTCAGCATCTCCGGTGAACATGGATAGGTGACGTTTCGGGTTATGACCCTTTCTCAGACTGATTGTGGTGGTGGGAGGAGAGGAATGCTAGAAAAGGCAGCGAGGCATTGTCCTCAAAACTGCATTCTAGAGATTCCCTTTGATTGCCTGAAATTATCTTGCTCCAGGAAAATTGAGGCTGCTTTTGTAAAGTTGTGTGTGGGCAAATAGGCACGTCTTCAGATCTTCGAACCGCCAGTAACAGAAATGCCCCAATGTTTTCAAAGAAGTCCATTCTTTCATTGGTAAGATGTTCCTTCTAGGACCATTGCCACTTGTATATTTGGGGATAGGATCTAGTACGTAGTTCAGATATTCTGTACTGCTCTTAAATGGGAGAGCCATACTCACGACTGAGAAGCATTGATTGTAGGCAAATGGCGCTGCAAATATTCCATGTGACAGACCCCGGGTACAGTCAGAATCAAGGCTAAGTTTTCCTCATATAAAAAGGTAAGAAAAATAGTATCCAAATTTTCTTCCAGGCCACAGAAATCACACTCCTAATTTCTAAATTTCTAATTTCTCTTTAATCTCAAAAATTTCTAAGTTCTACTTTGGGTGATTTTGGCAACCATTAAAGCCCTGTCCCACTGTACGTTCATTCAAGACCTCTCCCGAGTTTAAAAAAAAAAAAAACTCGTGGAAGCACGTAGAATGTACGTAGCGGGTACGTCGGAGCTCGGGGACGTCTCTTAGCGGCTCGTAACACTAACGGCAGGTACTCGGGAAACGCGGTAATGTTGAAAAATGTCCATGAGAGCCCCGAGTACCTACGAGCGGCCATTACCGTAAATCTCTGAGTTCGAATCAGGGCAAACTCGGGAGAACTCTTGACTGAACTCGTAAAGTGGGACAGGGCTTTTAGTTTTAGTCTTCAGAGATACAGCATGGAAACAGACCCTTCAGCCCACCAAGTCAACACAGACCATCGATCGCCAACTCATGCCAGCTGAATGTTATCCTGCTTTCTCATCCACTCCCCACCACATTCGGGGCAATTAACAGAGGGTCATTTAACCTGCAAACCCATCATCATCGGCGGTCACTCGAAACGAGTATGACTGTTCTCTTTTGGGAGGATGCCTGCGCTTGACTTTGTTTAACGTGGGGAGACTGGTGCACAGACTGGTTCTTGATAGATCTGGGTCAGGATCCAGTGGCATGTATGTCCAAGATGACCGGGGACCCTTTCTGCTGCAGCCTTCCTCCGCCTTCCCAGCCATTGTGACGCTTCACTAAAGTCAGTCATCATCCTCCGCCTGTTCCACCATTGAGGTCTTGGTTGGATTGCTCTTTGTCAGGGACCTCCCCCTCGACTTTACCGCCATGGGTGGCCCTACCAGGAGCATAGCTCTAGACAGCATCACTCTCAGGATCTCAAGACCACACAAGCTTCTCCACCTCGACAAGGTGACAATCCACGGACCCACACAGCTTTGGGATGTGGGAGGAACCAAAGGAAACCCACCTGGGCACAAGGAGAACATGTAAACTGACAGCACTGAGGTCAGGATTGAACCCAATGTCTCTGGCACTGTGAGGCGGCTGCTCTTCCAGCTGCACCACTGTGCGACCACTGTGCGACCACTGTGCTAAGATAGTTTTAACTTACTTCAGGCTAAGTTGCCCACTGCTTTTAATAGCAAACCCAGGACACACAGAGCTATTCTACTGACCCATGTTACATTCAACAAAGCCTAGTGAGAGCTCAGTGGTCAAATTGAAGGGATACTGAAAAAACACAGAAAAACTCAGATAGATTATAAAATGCCTATGAGCAATGCAATCAACTTCAAAAACATTTCTAATGTCTCCACACAGCAGATGACTCTTCCATTAAAGGACAGCACATTGATGGCATTTTCAGTTATCTCGTTGTGACTGCATAACTACCTGTAGCTGCATTAAAGTTCTAGACTCGTTCTATAAAACAATTTTGTTCTGTCACAGCACTTTTTATAAAAGAAAACAATTTAAAATGTAGTTAGTATATTAATCATTCAGTAACAGGAGACCATAAGAGGATAAGGTCCTAATATGGGCAAAAGGTTTGGTATGGACACCGTGGGACAAAAGGCCTGTTTCTGTGCTGTACATCATCATGACTTTTTAACAAGAGCAATAATTCAGCTTTCTGGGACTGGAGTTCAGTGCATTTTTGCTTGATAAAAATCCTGTTTTTTTAAAAATTCTAATCTCATCCACTGAATCTGATGTTCCCGATGTGATGTCCTGTACATTGGCAAGACCATTTATATACTCAGCCACCCCTTCGCAAGAACACTTGAGCTCGGTCTGCTAAGGACTACCAGATCTCCCAGTTGCTCACCATTTTAACTCCCCTTCCCATTTCCATATTGACCTTTCTGTCCTGGGCCTCCTCCATTATCAGAGTGAGACAGCATGCAAACTGGAGGAACAGCACCTCATATTCCACTTGGGTAGTTAACAACCCAATGTTTAAACATTGAATTATCCAATTGTAAGTAATTAACCCATAACAGCCCTGTTCCCCCTCCCCTTTCTCCCCCAACTTACCCCCCCCCCACCCCACCCCACTCCCCTCTCCTGAACACCCCCCCCCTCAACCTGCTACACAATTCATAACTTGTTTTTAAAGTTTAGGGTTTAGAGATACAACGCATAAGCAGGCCCTTCGGCCCACCGAGTCAGCACTGACCAACGATCCCTGTATACTAGCACGAGCGCCACTGTGCCACCCCTTTTCTATCCTTTTCTATCCATGAGCTTAACAATTCTCAACTCTTTATCCCTTTGGCTTACTCCTGCAATTTGATCCCTAGCCTTTGTCCAACAATCTGCCTATGAAATAAATCCTCGCCTGTGTTCACCTATTACTGAAAATAGACGCAAAATGCTGAACTCAACGGGACAGGCAGCAACTCTGGAGAGAAGGAATAGGTGATGTTTCGGATCGAGACCCTCCTTCAGACCTATTATCGAGCCATGCTCTCTCCTGCGCCTCCTGTTTTCAGTTTTCTTTCTAGCTCCCCTGCAATCATTCTGAGGAAAGGTTACAACCCGAAACATTGCTGATCCATGTTCTCCAGGGATGCTGCCTGACCTGACCTGCTGAATTACTCCAGCATTTGGTGTCTCTCTTTGGTGTAAACCAGCTTCTGCAGTTCCACGTTAATATACATTGAGAATTCATTTCCCTGCTTCATCCAGCCTCTTTACTGTAAATGTTTGCAAATCAAAATATATCAACATGCATTTTAAAGTTAAGGTGTGGTAACAGATCCAATGCAAAATGAAACCAGCACATACTGGAAATATTCTGCAGGTCAGGTAGCAACTGCAGAGATAGAAGTGAGTTAACACTTAGGATCATTGACCTTTCATCAGTGTAGTTTATGTTCATAATAAATCTAGTACTCCGACAAGAAATAGGTATCTGGATTAACTAACATTCACACCATTGCTTCTCCTACAGAGCATTTTAACACTCTCAGCTGGTTACTTGGGGCATGCAAAGAAAACAGACTGCCAGGTTTCTTCCCCACACTAATAAACAAAACTATTTGTCTTCGCAATTGTTAGCACTGGATCCTTCTGATTGACGAAAATATCACAGGTTGAAGAGTAGCAAAATTGACCAGTGAGCAGCGGGGTCATGATTAAAAGTTTCCGAACATTTGATTCTTTCTCACACCCTAATGCACCAGTTTAAAAAAAAAAACTGACAGCAACCCTCTTTGAGATATCAACATAGTGGTGGGTAGTGCATAATTGTAATTGTAGTCAGCCAACATACACCACAAGAGAAACACAGCTCTGTGAATTCCTCTCCCTGCCTCGGAAATAAAAGACACTTGCTGCTTGCAGAAGTCACCAGATTTAAGTGACATGCGATTTTCACAGACTATTAATTATTAGACTTACCAACTCCCCTATTTGTACTGAGAATCTCATGTAGGAGAATCTTAATCATCGACCTTCCCACCTGCAGACCGCTGTTTCCAGCAGGGACCTTGCCAGTGCCGAAGAAACAAGGGAAGCTGCAGATGGTATGAAAGGCAGCAGGTGCCATGCTCATACTTTCAAAACTTCAACCAACACAAAATGCTGCCTCCAGTCCAATTTCTTTTTACACATTCGTTTTATTTTTTTATTAAAACTTTTTTTTAAAAAACAGTCTTCAGGCAAGGTGTTTTTGCCATATTGACTTTGCACATATACCCGACCCATGGTGCTTGGAGATGGGGATTTGTCCAAACTCCACTGGACGTTGGCCAACCTTGCGTGCATCATCAGACAGCAGTGCCTCGTGACTGATAGATATTCCACAAGCAGAAGGAAGCAAAAAGACAAACACAAATAAAACAGCGGCAATTACAAATGGCAGAAAAGCTGGTCAAGAACTCAAAACAAACATTGAAAGTTTAAAAACCAGATTAATCTGCCCATCTCCACAAAATGGTTGGTGGCTTTTAGAACAAATAGCATGACTTAGAATTACCATCATATTAACGGTGGTGTCGTTGGATGTTTCAATAGGCAGAAGAGGGGGGTTGGGGTGGGTGGTATCCAATATGAATTCCAGTTCAGAGTAATAAACTGACTTGCACAAAATCCCCTGCAACCTACACAGTTTGTAACAGAAGTTTGTCTACCCGTTGACATGGCGAGAGCTAAAATCCATAAGAGTAATCGAAACCCAGCTTGCGAGATAAATAAATTCTCCCACACTCCTGCTTGCAGTTCGCAAACCCCGTTCGATTCCAGGAAGGCTGTGAAGAAAAGTATCGTGCAGAGAAAGGGTGGCAGAGAAAGGTAAAAAATAGATGCGGGGAAGAGGATAAGAGAAAGGAAAAGTGCATTAATGTCCCCTGTGGCTCATGCGACAGATGCAGTTTGTCATTTTTAACCATGTTTATGTTTTTGGCGCAAAGCTGCACCTCAAGCATATGCCTCACAACTGAAAATCTCACACCTAAGATTTGCCCAGTGTTGACAGCTCTGTTAACTGCTTGTGCCATAATTACAGTTTCATTTCAAGTTCATAATTAAGTACACAAGCCACACAAATATCTGAATGCATGGTTGTAGCGACTATCACAGTCAATAGAAGAAAAACTGGAGCCCTGATTTTTCTTTGCAACACGGTCCCATTGATATGAAGTTGGACCCCAGTAAATAGGTGACATTTCAGGTTGAGAACCTTCTTCAGACTGACTCAGACTTTCTCTCAGTCTGAAGAAGGGTCTTAACCCAAAACATCACCTATTCCTTTTATCCTGAGATGCTGCCTAACCTGCTGAGTTACTCCAGCATTTTGTGCCTCTCTTCAGTGTAAACCAGCATCTACAATTCCTTCCTGTACCCGAGTAAATACATGGTTGAAGGATAGTCCA
Organism: Malacoraja senta; assembly: GCA_038087875.1. Lineage (NCBI taxonomy): Eukaryota > Metazoa > Chordata > Chondrichthyes > Rajiformes > Rajidae > Malacoraja > Malacoraja senta. The sequence continues at coordinate 64,390,235 of CM075977.1, read as the reverse complement.
GGCAAGTATAAGCCCCACTGTAGTTAGCTACCTGACTGTCCCACTGGCTGTATTTGCCCACCATGTGGATAGGATAGCAGCCCAGTAATTTAAATCGTATAATTCTGAAGAAAATAAAGGATTTATAAATCTGAATGGTGTAAAGTTCTTCTCACATCAGTCAATATGACCAAGAAAGCACATGACCCCAACAACCCTCACCAACTTCTACAGTGGCGCCATATTAGAAGCATTCTATCGGGATGCATCACAGCCCGGTTTGGGAACAGCTCCATCCAAGACCACAGGACATCGCAGAGGCGTGGACCATCACACAAACTAGTCTCATTTCCATTAACTCCATCTACAATTCATACTGGTTTTGCAAGGCTGCAAGCGTAATCCATGACCAGTCTAACCTCAGTCACTCCCTCTTCTCCCATCAGGCAAGAGGTACAGAAGTTTGAAAAGCATACATCTGTCCAGATTTAGGGACTGTTTCTACCCAGCTGTTATCAGGCAACTGAACGGTCCGCACAGCAGCGGGAGTGTGACCTCCCATGTACCTTATTGGAGATCTTCGAACTATCTTTAATCAAACTTTATCAGACTACAATGTTATATCTTGCACTCAATGTTGAACCCTTTATCCTCTGTTAACAGCTTACGGCATAATTACAGTTTCATTTCATGGACGGCTTGATTATATTCATGTATAGTCTCTCCTTTAACCAGATAACATGCAAACAAAAGCTTTTCTCTGTTCCTTGATACACATGCCAATTATAGACTAAACTAATCTAAACTAAACTAAACAGTCAGAGGTAGAAATGATAGATGCTCTAAGATTTAGTCATCCAATGAAATAGGCATGCTTACATATCGCACAATCTTCCATTCAGCATGGCACAATTTGGAGCTACACTTTCCATTCTTTTCGTCATATGGCAAGGGCGGGAGGTGGAGATTCAACTTCTGTCACTTCCGTTGTTGTCTTCAGTAGTTACAAATAGAGATACTGTGTTTAGCAGCTCAATCTTGTTCTGCCATTCCCTTGTTATTGTCATGGTTATTGAGACACAGTGCAAAGCTTTTGTCGACATGCTATCCAATGAAATCAGATAATACCACACTTGATTAAAATAAACCATTCACATGGGCAACAGGGAGAGCAAAGCGAATAATACCTAGTTGCAGAATATATTGTTCAACATTGTAGCGTAACAGTTCCAGAGAAAAAAGTCCAATGTCCGCAATGAGGTTGGTTGGCAGATAGAGACTGTACCCTGGCTTATGGAAGGGAAATTCAGAAGTCTAATGCTGTCTTTACCAAACATCTCTTGATAGCTCCAGTTAATTAAAAAAAAGTGTCAATTTTAAACTACCAATTCACTCAGCATCAATTTCCATGTGGTGTAGATTAACTGAATGTTTGCTTCCTCGGGTGAATGGATTGTCTATGAGAACTGATTAATTAAGATTAGCTTCTGTGCATTAGAATGTAGAGAAATAAAAGCTGATTTCATTGAAACCTGCCAGAAGGAGAAATGTTGGGAAATTGTTCCCTCATGCTGGAAAGTCTAGATCAAAGAGAAGCAGTCCAAGACAAGGGAGTTGCCATTTAGGACTGAGATATGGAAACATTTCTTCAAAATCTTTGTAAATCTACAGATATCTCTAAATCACAGGGCAATGGACATTTAGGACTAACTATAGTAGATTTTGTATGCTCAAAGAAAATGCAAGATCTTGGGAAACAGACTCAAAGAACAAAACGCCCTATCACGGCTTTTATTTATTTTGCTCTGGTGTTACTATTAATGGCACGGTGGCACAGCAGTAGGGTTGCTGCCTTAAAGCCCTGTCCCACTGTATGAGTTCATTCAAAGAGTTCTCCCGAGTTTGCACTGATTCGAACTCGGAGATTTACGGTAATGGCCGCTCGTCGGTACTCGGGGCTCTCGTGGACATTTTTCAACATGTTGAAAAATCTTCACGAGTCTTCCTGAGCTTACCTGGCATTAGCGAGTCTTCCCGAGTACCTGCCATTAGCGTTACGAGCCGCTAAGAGACGTCCACGAGCTCCGACGTACCTGCTACGTTCATTCTCCGTGCTTACTCCGAGTTTGATTTTTTTTTAAACTCGGGAGAGCTCTTGAACGAACTCGCATCGTGGGACAGGGCTATTACAGCGCTTGCAGCGCCGGAGACCCGGGTTCGATCCCGACTATGGGTGCTGTCTGTACGGAATTTGTATGTTCTTCCTGTGACCGCGTAGGTTTTCTCCGTGATCTGTTTCCTCCCATACTCCAAAGACGAACAGGTTGTAGGTTAATTGGCATGGTATAAATGTAAATTGTCCCTAGTGTTAATGTGCGGGGATCGCTGGTTGGTGCAGACTCGGTGGGCCGAACGGCCTGTTTCCATGCTGTATCTCTAAACTAAACTAAAATTAAGCATGCAACCAACTTTATTGAAAGGCAACTAGAAAGTATCTGATGCTATATAAAATACTGTCACTCATAAAATTATCTGTGAACTGTGAAGAGGATGCTATGAGAATGCAGGGTGACTTGGACAGGTTGGGTGAGTGGGCAGATGCATGGCAGTTGCAGTTTAATGTGGATAAATGTGAGGTATCCACTTCGGTAGCAAAAACAGGAAGGCAGATTATTATCTAAATGGTGTCAAGTTGGGAAAAGGGGAAGTACAATGGGATCTGGGGGTCCTTGTTCATCAGTCAATGAAAGTAAGCATGCAGGAACAGCGGGCAGTTAAGAAAGCGAATGGCATATTGGCCTTCATAACAAGAGGAGTTGAGTATAGGAGCAAAGAGGTCCTTCCGCAGTTGTATAGGGCCCTAGTGAGACCACACCTGGAGTATTGTGTGCAGTTTTGGTCCCCTAATTTGAGGAAAAATATGCTTGCTATTGAGGGAGTGCAGCGTAGGTTTACAAGGTTAATTCCCGGGATGGCGGGACTGTCATATGCTGAGAGAATGGAGTGGCTGGGCTTGTATACTCTGGAGATTAGAAGGATGAGAAGGGATCTTATTGAAACATATAAGATTATTAAGGGTTTGGACACGCTATAGGCATGAAACATGTTCCCGATGTTGGGGGAGTCCAGAACCAGGGGCCACAGTTTAAGAATAAGGGGTAAGCCATTTAGAATGAAGATGAGGAAACACTTTTTCACACAGAGAGTTGTGAGTCTGTGGAATTCTCTGCCTCAGAGGGCGTTGGAGGCCGGTTCTCTGGATACTTTCAAGAGAGAGCTAGATAGGGCTCTTAAAGATACTGGAGTCAGGGGATATGGGTAGAAGGCAGGAACGGGGTACTGATTGTGGATGATCAGCCATGATCACATTGAATGGCGGTGCTGGCTCGAAGGGCCGAATGGCCTACTCCTGCACCTATTGTCTATGGACTATTGTCTATAGTTGAATATTGATTTGGCGCCAACCACATTTTGACAGAATAGTTGAAAGCAATAATGATTTACTGCTTTGGTTGACAAGGCTTGCCAATATTATAAAACTTTCAAAGGTAGTCTACCTTTAGTCAAAATATCAAAGTCGGCATTACAGCCTAGAGATTCAGACACAGAACAGTACCACATAAGCACATTTATAGGAGCAGAATTAGGCCATTCGGCCCATCAAGTCTACTCTGCCATTTAATCATGGCTGATCTATGTTACCCTCTCAAATCCATTCTCCTGCCTTCTCCCCATAACCCCTGACACCCGTACTAATCAAGAATCTATCACTCTCCACCTTACAAATGTCCGCTGGCCTGGCCTCCACAGCCTTCCGCGGCAATAAATTGCACAGATTCACCACCAGTACTTATTTTAATGTTGCAAGGCTGCGTTTCTTTTTTTCTATAATAAATGCTATTACGATTACCTGTATTTCCAAAAATTCAGCTTCAGGGTGTGAATTATTCTTGTATATCTGATGCAGTTTCTTTATTGAAAATGCACACAGTGACAACACTCCCTAATGTTTCCATTTGGCATGAAAATTAAGAAATGAGTGCACTCCCAATATGAGCTGCAATAGTGAACATCGACTGTCTTTACATAGAAACATAGAAAATAGATGCAGGCGTTGGCCACTCGGCCCTTCGAGCCAGCATCGCCATTCAATATGATCATGGCTGGTCATCCAAAATCAGTACCCCGTTCCTGCTTTCTCCCCATATGCCATGTTGCCTGATTAGAAGTCTCTGAATTCTGAATGTGCTTGCAAATGAGCCAGGCACTGTTGGGAGCAGTGAATGATGGTTGCCTAGGTATCTGGTATTTCCCTGTGCTCTCCATCGGCCTACTGTCATCTGTAAGGATACAGGTGGGACATTCTACGAATTTTCTCTGCACATTTTTGTGTATAATTTGCAATGTTAATCTCCACTGTCGTCTGTAAGGATTCCGTTTTTTTTCCTTCAGAAAACACCTAGCAAAACTCAATTCACGTAGATGCTGTGTGCATCTTATAGCCTGGATGTACTCCATGTGCATTTGTGGTTCAGTTTTACATGGTGCAAGTAATTAGGGGTGAGGGAAAGGGATTGGTTGATAGCTAGATCAGTCTTGTGGGTTTTTAGTGGAGTATGACTGGAAAGTGATGGCTCATTTAGGCTCCCTGGAGAGGGGCAGGGATCAGTGCCCTGCTGTGGGGAATTTACCCATACCCTGTAATGACATTAACAATGCTCAATAAGCAAAATAGTCTAATTTTACTTCGGAGTCACGTGAGTGATTACGTGAAGAGCCCGTCCAGCACGCATGCGCGACATTAGCGTTCACGCAGTGCAACAGTGACGACCGGGAATACAGGCACTCCCACTACAAGTTTAAACAGCGGACCATCAGGTAAGTCTTACTCTGAGATCGTAATCAGCAAGCTGTGCTCTGCTCTGTATTCCAGGGGAACTGGGAAAAATGAGTAAAGCACGGCAAAGGAAGAAAACCGCACCCCATTTGAATCCAACAGAACGGGAGTGTCCCATCAGTGGGGGGCGAGAGGCGGCACCTGAACCGCATATGCTGCGGTCCACCCTCATCGAGACCGAGCCAAGCCCAGTACCGCTAGCGTAGCCTGATGAACAGCAGCGGGCTGGAGGCAAATCAAGGCAAAAAACATACCGGCCGGTTATGTCTCAATCCGATGAGGAGGACTCTCCGCCTTAGAGCGGCAGAGCTAGCTGCCTGAGCCGCATGGAAAGGCTCATAGAGCAAATGCTCCAGCGAGACTTGCTTCGGGAGCTGGAGCAGTCTCGCCAAGGGAACTCAGGCACTCCCACATCAGTGCTCTACAATGCACTGGCCATCGCTTTCCCCTCAGCCGAGGGCAGCGTTGGCGACCAGGGCTGGGCTGGTCAGCAACAGGGGTCATTGGCTGAAGATGTCGGGGGTACGCTTGGGGTACAGGATCAGGAAGAGCTGCTGGGTGTGGAGATTCGCTACGTGGTTACACCACGAGCAGGGCGGCCGTTGCAGCCAAATCTGGTGGCCAGCATTACCCACCTGTCCCTCAAACCCCTACAAAATCAGGGGGGGGTATGTTGGACAGAGGATCCGGAGCCAGGAGCTAAAATTACAACACATCCTCAAGCTCCTCATAACAGGGATAACATCCTATGCTCATTCCGTGGATGGGGTGGATATGACCACAAACCAGCAAGACACTCTGGCTCTGCTGTGCAACACCCAATATGAGATAAACAACCACCGCAAGGAGAGAATAAGACCTGCCCTCAATCCCAGGTTTGCAGGATTGTGTAAAACACCGGCCTCAGAGCCGCAGATCCTGTTATTTGGAAGGACAAGTGAAAGACCTGGAGGAAGAGTCCAAAGCATTTGGCCTAATGAGGGCAGGCCCCGGAACGAGCAGACCCACACAAAAAAACAGACGGCAGTACCCCACCGCGTCCACCAGTCGAGGTCAAATTTATGGAACTGGTGAAAGCTCGGGGTCCGCATATTATCCCCGAAAGCCTTTTTAGGCCAGGGCCCAGAGCGGACCCCATTGAAAATGCGCCACCCCCAACCAGCAGTACATCCAGCAGTACAATGACGGATGAACAAACGGAAGAAAGGAACACTACCATAACTATGGAGGTAGGTGGGTCTGGTTCCTACCAACATGTAAAAGTGGGGGAACTATACTAACAGGGGGGAGATTACACCTGTTCATTGAAGCATGGAGGTGTCTCACGAATGATAGTTATATACTTAACAGTATTCGGGGATACAAAATAGAGTTCATTCAAGAAAACATGCCACCAGTTCAGCACGTACCCCAAAGGGTCTTTACCCTCTCAGTCAAAGAGAAACTAGAGGCTCAAGCAGAACTGGTGAGGTTACTTACAAAGGATGTCATTGAGAAATCCAAACATGAACCTTTGGAATTTGTCTCAAATATATTTACCAAAAGCAAAAAAGATGGTGGATGTCGCATCATCATTGACTTAACCTCACTAAATACCTTTGTTAAGTATGTACATTTCAAAATGGAAACATTTGTAACTGCCAAACAACTGATTTCCAAAGGATACTTTATGGCAAGCATTGATTTAGGTCATCGCAGACCTGAAATTTACCTGGATGGGGCAACTATGGCAGTATAAAGCGTTGCCTAATGGGTTGACATCAGCCCTAGACTATTTACCAAGATATTAAAACCAGCCTTGGCAACATTAAGAAAACAAAGACATCTTGTCATGGCATAACTTGATGATATCCTAATCGTAGGCAAAACCATGGAGTTGGCTGAATCAGCTGTATTAGCTACCAAACAATTGTTTGAAACCCTGGGTTTTGTCATACATCCAGATAAATCTAAGTTGACGCCATCCACAACTATGGACTATCTGGGATTCACAATTAACTCAGTCCACATGTCTGTAACGTTGCCAAAAGGTAAAGCAGCAGAATTGGCACAGACGTGCAACAATTTAATGGTAAGCATTCGACCAACCATCAGACAAGTGGCAAGAGTAATTGGCAAAATGGTAGCAGCATTTCCAGCTACACAATTTGGACCCCTGCACTATCAGCACCTACAAACGGCAAAAGTACAGGCGTTGAAACGACATGCAGGTCACTTTGACCGAACCATGAAACTACCCATTGAAGCAATATCAGAGTTACAATGGTGGATAAAACACATTTGGCATAGTTCCAGCCCTATCATCATCAATAACCCAACGTTAACTATACAAACAGATGCCAGTGCTCAAGGCTGGGGAGCAACTAATACCATATCCAGCACAGGTGGTAGATGGACTAACCTAGAATCATCTTTACTACAAACACTGGGCATAAATTATATGGAAATGTTGGGTGCGTTTTATGGTTTAAAAGCATATTCTAGGAATATGCACCATTTGCATGTTCGTTTACAAATTGATAATATCACGGTGGTGGCCTATATTAACCATATGGGCGGAATAAAATCGATATCATGTGACCATTTGGTCAACACAATCTGGTAATGGTGGGTCGATAGACATATTTGGCTATCAGCAACTTACCTACCAGGTAAGCTAAATACAGTGCCAGGTCACGCAAATTCAATGATAAACACCGAATGGATGTTAAATCCTAGAGCTTTTGCTAAAATTACAAACCAATATGGCACACCAGATATCGATCTCTTTGCATCCAGACTAAATCATCACGTACCAATGTATGTCCCTTGGGAACCACACCCTGAGGCAGCAGCAATAGATGCATTCGCGCTGAACTGGGGGACCTATTTCTTCTATGCTTTTCCCCTCTTCTGCCTTAATCTGTAGGGTACTACGCAAAATACAGATGGACTCTGCTTCAGGTATTTTGATAGTACCAACTGGCCTACACAGCCATGGTTCCCAGTGGTCCTCGACATGGTCATCGAAACTCCTATGACCTTTCCCAGTAGCCCAGACCTATTGACGCACCCTGTATCAGGCATAAGTCATCCATGCCATGACAAAATTAACCTACTGGGTTGCAGATTATCAAAAGACCACCGCTGGGACTGGGATTGTCTGACAGGACCATCAACATGATGACACCGTATGTCCACCAGGAAACAATACCTATCAAGCATCAGGAAGTGGGAAAGATACTGCTCGACTACTGGGACAACATACTCATCTGCAACCATAACCAATGTACTGGAGTTCCTGGGGGGGCCTTAACCATAATGAAGGATTGATCTACAGCGCCATCAATACTGCCAGATGTGCGCTGTCAGCCTACTTAAAACAGGTGCCAGGACAACAGGCCATAGGGTCTCACCCGCTGGTGATCAAACTCATGAGGAGTATAGTCAACTCCAACCCTCTTAGACCTAGGTATACCCAAATCTGGGATGTCAGTGTGGTCCTGACATACCTAAGGGGATGGTCCCCAGCCAGGTCTCTCACCCTGGAAAAGCTAACCCTGAAAACGGTCATGCTGATGCCACTAGTCTCAGCACAAAGAGTCCAGTCCCTCCACTTACTGCGACTGGACTACATGGTTATAACACCAGACCGGGTCTCATTCACCATTCAGGAGCTGCTAAAGCAGAGCAGGCCAGGAACTTGAGTCCTAGTTATGGATTTCCGGGCATACCCACCTGACCTACGGTTGTGTGTCATGACTCACTTATATCAACACAACAAGAGATTCTCGAGGGAGAAAAAAAAAAAAAAAAAAAAAAAAGCCTTATGGGTCAGCCACAAGAAACCTCATGGTTGGGTGTCGAGCCAAATCATCTCAAGATGGCTCAAGCAGGTACTGGGAGCTGCTGGAGTAGATACCGATGTATATACATCTCACTCCACCAGGGCAACATCCACATCGGCGGCTAAAAGAATGAACATGGAGAAAACGTTCCAAACGTTCTACCACAAGCCGCTAGCAGAACCTGTGTTATTTGCAGAAAGAGTTTTAGAATCTGCAAAAATATATAATTTAAGCCCGGGGGAGCATTTTGTCTTTTGTTATTGTTTAATAGATACCATTATTGTTTACAAACAGATTATGGTTGATTACGATAACATACTTCCTCCCTTGAATGACTTCGGCAGCGAGTGAAGTATGAACTGTTACACGGTTTGAAATCGCAGAGGTTTAAAATCTTCACGTAGTCACTCACGTGACTCCGAAGTAAAATAGTAAGATTAAACGAGAACTTACCAGTTTGAAGTTTGATCTGTATTTTATGAGGAGTTACGATGAGGGATTACGTGCCCTCCGCTCCCACCCTCAATTATAGATCAACTGGTACCTTAGTTCTCCTTTTCTTTACTATGTTTATTTCAATTATTGTGTTTCCTGTGATTCCACACCGCTGCTTTGAAGAATGTCGCGCATGCGTGCTGGACGGGCTCTTCACGTAATCCCTCATCGTAACTCCTCGTAAAATACAGATCAAACTTCAAACTGGTAAGTTCTCGTTTAATCTTACTATTAATGTTGCCCATACTCCCAGATGAATCCATAATGCATCCCTAATATGACATCTTTCCATCTGCAACCTTAAGTCTGGTATTAACCAACTTGTTAACATATCCCATGAGTACATTAATGTTAGGCTGCTGTTGTCATCAATGATAAATTCTGCTGGAAGTTATACAGAGCCCCACTCTTGCATCAACACTGGGAAACAATTGCAATAAAGAAAAATCAAGTGTGGCACAGTGGCGTACAGGTGGAGCTACTGCCTTACAGCACCAGAAATCTGGTTTGATCCTGACTACAGGTATGGTCTGTACGGAGTTTATACAGTCTCTCTGTGACAACGTGGGTTTTCTCTGGGTGCTCCGATTTCCTTGCACACTCCAAAGGGATACAGGTTTGTAGGTTTATTGTAATTGATAGGGTTCAGAGAAGATTTACGAGGATGTTGCCAGGACTAAAGGGTCTGAGCTATAGGGAGGGGTTGTGTAGGCTGGGTCTCTTTTCCTAGGAGCGCAGGTGGATGAGGGGTGATCCTATAGAGGTGTATAAAATCATGAGAGGAATAGATCAGGTAGATGCACACAATCTCTTCCCCAGAGTAGGGGAATCGAGGATGTAGGTTCAAGGTGAGGGGGAAAAGATTTAATAGGAATCTGAAGGGTAACTTTTTCACACAAAGGGTGGAGGGTGAATGAAACAAGCTGCCAGAGGGGGTAGTTGAGGCTAGAACTATCCCAATGTTTATGGAACAGTTAGACAGGTATATGGATAGGACAGGTTTGGAGGGATATGGACCAAGCACAGGCAGGTGGGACTAGTGATACTGGGACATGTTGGCCGGTGTGGGCAAGTTGGGCCGAAGGGTCTGTTTCCACACTGCATACTGTAACTATGATAAAATTGTAAATTCTCCCTCATGTGTAGGATAAAGCGAGTGAACGGGGTGATCACTGGTCGGTGCGGACTCAGTAGGCCGACGGGCATGTTTACACGCTATATTTCTAAATACTAAAGTAAAGTCTAAAGTTTTGGATGCTGGACTCACTATGAAACAGCTGTTTTCCATTTACAGTTGAAAAAAATGGTACTGTAGTGCTGATATTCTGGAACAAGAAATCCAGTAGTGATTTTTTAAATCATTTCGGAAAGGATGGCCAAAAATGTATACAAAATGATATTTTATACAGTATTTTATGTAGTATTAGGTCAATTGCAATAGGATCTGATCTTTTTAACTTGTAATATCACATGCATCTCTGTATATAATGAATCCATACATAAAACATACAAAGATTTTTTCAATCTATATGAAACATGTGAATAAGTTGAGGTATCTGTGTGCTTGTGAGTATTGCACATTTTTGAAGATTGGATTTGGTGCTGTTTCATCTGACTTTGATATCATACGTGAGATCATTAACCATCTTTCAGAATGGGGACCAAGTCCTGATAACACCCCTGTGGCATTGATCTTTCTGGCCATCCTATCCCACTGATGCTTCATTTCACTCCTTGGCTGTGGCCTGGCCTCTAAAACATGCAGGACTTGTCTCCATGTTCATGTCTTCCATCCTGCGCCTATGCTGCCAAATCTGCACAGTGACCCTCAGGGGCTGGATTTTATGGTCACCTGCTCTCTGAGAGAAGGAAGCATAACATCAATTTTCCCTGCTTAGTTTCAGCTAATGTATGAAATATCTGCCATCACTCACTAATCAACATTGGAAACATTGTGTCCTGTGTTCAAAAGCCATCACTTGAGCATCATGCATGAAGCCATGCATTAAAGTCACGATAGAAAACTGGCTTGGATTCCATCTGCAGCGTATTTCAGCACATTTCACTTTTCAGCTCATCTAAAAAGTCTAGATTTTTTCATTGCAATCTAAAATGAATCAATCTTAAAATCCAAATAAAAACAAATTCGCTTTTTCTCTAAGCTAAGATAAATACATGATACTCGAATAATAAAGATGACAGATAATGATGATGACATTAACTGAAGAGATGACATCAAAGGGTCAGGATGATAGACACAAAAGGCTGGAGTAACTCAGCGGTTCAGGCAGCATCGCTGGAGAAGAGGAGTAGGTGACGTTTCAGGTCAAGACCCTTCATCGGACGAAGATATGCTGCCTGATCCACTAATTTGTTCCAGCAATTTGTGTGTAACTTCCGTATAAACTCGCATCTGCAGTTCCCTCTTACACATCAAAGAGTCAGGTGTCTATGGTTTGGTGTCTACCATGATGGACCTCCTGAAGTCCAACTTTCAGCTGAAGAAACCCATTCCATTTGGGTCCATGTAACATTCTGATTGATATCATGATATCAAGCATTTTACTGAAAGTTGTCTTGCTCATGAACTCTGGACTTGTCATGTTCCTATACCAGTTCTCTACTTTGATAGTGACTAATCTTCTTGTGGGATCAATGCAAACGTGTTAAGAGTGGCCCCAGAATGACAGACTATTAATGAAATGTTGGGATTCAGTCGTGATCTGCAACAGTTTGAACACGTGGTACTTATTCCAAGGAGGTATGCAGTGCTCTTGGTCCTTTTTGCTGATTGACCAGTCAGTTTTGATCATTACAGAAACCTAGAGGAACATACCTGTCACTAGATGTCAGGATTAATTCATCCAGCTCCAAATAGCCATGCTCTCTAGAGAGTCATAGTCACACAGTGTGGAATCAGGCCCTTTGGTCCAACTTGACCACACCAATTCCCCATCTGCATTAGTCCCACCTGCCTGTGTTTAGCCCATATCCCTCTAAACCTATCCTATTCATGTTCCTGTCCAAATGCTTTTTAAACTTTTGTGATAGTAGCTGCCTCAACTACCTCATCTGGCAGTTTGGTTCATATACCTACCACCCTTTGTGTTAAAAAAAAAATGCCCTTCAGATTCCTATTAAATCTCCCCCCCCCCCCCCAACCTAAAACCTAATATCCTCAATGCTTTAACAAGAGAATTTGCTAAGTTAGTAAGCAGCAGGAAAATCACCCGTGTTCTCTACTAGTATTTTCCATGCATTAGTAGTTAATTAACTGACAAATTCCTTGTACATGGTTGGGATCCCTGAGGCTTAGTTCTGCTAATCTGTGATCAAACTCCCTGGAGGTAGCTAAATCAGGTGTAAATAGATAATCCAAGGTGTAGTTTATGACAAGTTTCCATTCATATCCTGCTGATCAACAATATCAAAACAGCTAAATTATTGCATGGTGTGGACAACAGCAATTTATAGATTAATTCACAAAAAGCAAAACCAATGTAATGAGAAAAAACAATTGCTGGAATGTTCAAAATTCAATGATAATGATTTGATTAATGTCAGCAGTGAAGTGGTTTGCAGAAAATATATTTTGCACAGAATCTCGACATGTAAATTTAAACTAGACTTCACTTTTCAAGAGATTACAGATAGAAATTTATTTCAGTCACAAGTTAATAGGAACACTTACTATGTTCACCTTATTAACATTTAACATTTGCAGATTTTTCTTTAGCAATAACAGTAAGAGTCTAACCAACTGGATGAATAATATGAGGGTCTAAATGGACTGCTCTTTTCATAACTGACTTAATTTTATTCTCCATCAAGTAGGATGGTGAGATTTGACTGAATCACAGCATAGTTTACTCAACAGGGTCAATTCATATTACCCTCAGTTGTTGTAGTCTTTTTGAACTGCTGTTAACACATGAAATCAGTGAAATTTCATTCCTTTTGCAGCATTACCACCTTTCCATAAATCATATGCCCTATCAAATAATACAAATCAAAATATTTTTCAAGCATGCACATTCCTGCCTTCTAGTATCTCCAGACACTATGATGTAGCTTCAACTTACCTTTCATATTTCACTCTCAATTCAAAAGTGGAACATATTTCTAAAAACTTGCCATATAACTGTAATATAAAAGCCTCTGGCTGGGAATGTTGAAACAAACTTGCTGACTAACTTTGTGCTCTGTTATTTACTCACTGCACAAAGAAAATGCTGTCCATTCAAAACACATTTCTAAACTCTTTTCACAGTAACTGAGTGAACAAATGATTTCATGCCCTGAGCTGTAGTCATCCGATGAAGCCCAGTGATATTGTAGCTCCAGGCCATGGAACCAAGTGACACGGGCAGTAATCTTTACAGGGAGCTTTTTGTGCACTTTTTCAAAAACTTTTTTCAAACTTTGACAACATTGTTTCACTCATTCCTTTCAATGAGCTCGGCTTCAGTCCGTATTCATTTTTCTCACAGACCATTTTGCAAATTATTTTTAAATTCCCCCTATCACTAATCCACAAAGCTGTTAACTCTGGCTGGGTTGGAGTTTCAGGGGTTTGATAAATAAGCCACATTGAAGTTATTCACATGTTCGATTGAGCAGTCAGTGGTTTCTAATGAGGAACAGACAATTTGTCTGTGTTTTCCCCCATCATAGCCCAGAGGTGCTGTGGCCAATTATGGGCACTGACTTTCTTACGTGGGTGCATCTTGGAATTTAGATCCTAAAGTGATATCCTCAATTTCCCCAATCTGAACACACAGTAGACTTATTTCTAGTATTGAATTCGAAAATGACAAATATATAAACTGAGCTAAAATCAGGCCACGTTGACAGACTGAGGAAATATTTAATTTTGAAGTAAGAAATGAAAGATTTTAATGGTATGAATGGGATCATTTAGTAGTGCATCTGGTGGAACTTCTGCCTCACAGCATGGTTCAGTCAGTTTAGTTTATTGTCACATGTACCGAGGTACAGTGAGAAGCTTTATGTTGCGTGTAACCAGTCAGCAGAAAGCCAGCAAGGTCCGTTCAAGTATAGTCCGAGGGACATCAAAGAGGTAGATAGTAGTTCAGTACTGCACTCTGGTTGTGGTAGGATGATTCAGTTGCCTGATAACTGCACGATAGGCGGCCTTGTGGCGCAGCGGTAGAGTTGCTGCCATACAGTGCCAGAGATCCTGGTTCAATCCTGACTAAGGGTGCTGTCAGCATGGAGTTTGTATGTTCTCCCCATGACATGCGTGGCTTTTCTCCAGGTGCTCCAGCTTCCTCCCACATTCCAAAGACGTACAAGTTTGTAGGCTAATTGGCATGGTAAATTTGAAAATTGTCCCTAGTGTGTGTAGGAGAGTGTTAGTGTGTGGGGATCACAGATCTGCATGGACTCGGTGGGCCGAAGGGCCTGCTACTGCACTGTATCTCTAAACTAAACTAAACTAACCTAAATCTTGACTTTGTGTGCCATCGGTGTGGAATTTGCACATTCTCCATGTCTTTGTCTGGGTTTCCTCCAGGTGCTTTAGTTTCTTCCAACATCCCACAGATGTGCCAGCTGGTAGATTTATTGGCCACTGTAAATTGTGCCGAATGAGTGATGGGAGTTAATGGGAATGTTGGAAGACTAAAACGGGATTCTTTTAAGATTAGTGTAAATGGCTGCCTTCTGGTTGTCATGGATTCATTGGTTAAAGGGCCACTTTTGATGCTGTATTATTCCAAGACCATGTCATAGTCATAAAGTGATACACTGTGAAAACAGGCCCTTCAGCCCAACTTGCCCACTCCGGTCAACATGTCCCAGCTACACTAGTCCCACCTGCCTCTTTGGTCCATATCCCTCCAAACTTGTCCTATCCATGTACTTGTCTGTTTCTTAAACGTTGGGATAGTCCCAGCCTCAACTACCTCCTCTGGCAGCTTGTTCCATACATCCATCACCCTTTGTGTGAAAAGGTTACCCCTCAGGTTCCTATTAAATCTTTTCCCCTCCATCTTGAACCTATGTTCTCTGGTCTTCGATTCACCAACTCTGGGCAAGAGATTCTATGCATTTACCCGATCAATTCCTCTCATGATTTTATACACCTCTATAAGATCACCCCTCTGCGCTCCAAGGAATAAAGACCCAGCCTACTCAACCTCTCCCTATAGCTGACCCTCTAGTCCTGGCAACATCCTCGTAAATCTTCTCTTAACCCTTTCAAGCTTGACAATATCTTTCCTATAACATGGTGCCCAGAACTGAACACAATATACTAAATGTGGCCTCACCAATGTAAATTCTCACCAACGTAAAATCAACCATGTCTCTATGAAATCATTATTGATGCATTAATGTGATTGATGCATTAATGTGATGCATTAATTGATGCACATTGAAAAACGTGCAGTCAGAAAATCTTTTCAATTTTTCATCTGAATTGCACTTATGGTCAAAATAAAATGCATTAAAACAAAGAGAAAATAGTGTACTGCACATACAGAAAATGTCAAATATCCCCAAAATTGCAAATAATCTCTACTCTCTGCGGCATCCAAAAATCTGGTCATAATCTGCCCAGAGATAGTATAGAAATCTTGTATGTGAAACTTTGTAATTTAGGGAAGAAGAGGCAGTTTTATGATAGGAAATGCAATCAGGAGGGATTGATAGGATGGCAGTGTGACAGATCAAACTGTGATTATCCAGGAAAATTCCATCTTTTTTTTAGTTATGTAGTGTTTTGGTTGCAAGGTTAAATCTCCCTCTTTAATTTATAGAAACGCAATTTCATATTTCTCTGCCACAGCTGTTCTGAGCTAATACAACATAGGCTAATGTAAGGCAATAAGATACAAAAGGAAAGCTCCACCCAAAACATCACCTATCCATGTTCTCCAGAGTTGCTGCTTGTCCCGCTGAGTTATTCAAACACTTTGTGTCCTCTTTTTTATTAGGCTAAGGTAAGCTCAGTGGACTTTTGGGCTACATGAATTTTCCTTGTTGTACATTAACCTGTTCAGTAAACACTCAATTTGTGGCAGAACCAGCATTGTGTATAATTTCAATTCAACTTCTCTGCTCGTATATTCTGTGTCTTAGCTAATAAAGGAAAGTATCCTATTATTGTCTATTCCTCAGCCCATGCACCACCCAAAATGCATTACTTCACATTGATTTGGATAAAAATCTATTTGCCACTTTCTGCTCAACTGACCAGATCACCTAGATCCTCCTGACGCCTTCTTCCCTGCTAAACACAGGGCCACTTTTGCCTCGCTTACAATAATCTTTATCGCACCACCTACATTTAAATCCTAATCATTCAACAAGATAGAAGGGACAGGGTGGTAAGAACGGAACCTCTGACAACAGCTTAACACTCACAGCAAATTCAACCAATGATCACTACTTTATACTTACTGTTAATTCTGGGCAATGGGCAGGTGCTATAGACCGGCACGGGAAGGTAGACGCTCCCGCCCTCATGATGGGGCAGATGGGGCTCATCAGCCTAGGAAGGCAGTCCATCTAGGAGAGGGAAAACTCTGATTTAAAACCTCCACTGCCTTGTGGCCATATCCAGTCATGGAAAAGGCTCCTGGAGTAAACCTCAAGAAAATCCGGAGTCAGAGCTCCTAAGGCAGTTTGCCGTTGTCTCCAACCTCGCTCTGACAGCTCCTGCAACGGTGCTGGTGCCAAACTGTAATGGCCCTGCTGTTCCTTTCGATTGATCAGCGATGTGGAGAGCGGGGACGTGCTGCATGGGCAACAGCCTGTCCTCCATATGACATCACCCAGGCTTGCATCCGACCACACATCACCTGCAAACTAGGATGCATCCATGGTCAGTCATGACCGAGGGGGGCCTACTACTACTAATTCTGGATCTGATTTGTCCCTCACACTTCCAAGTACATTTATTATTTTGACCAGCCTGTCATGTGAAATATTATCGGAAGGCTTGATGAAATCAATGTAGACAACAATAAATGCACTACCTTTGTTAGTTTAGTTTAGTTTAGAGAATCATTGATCAAGCTTTTCAGCTCACCGAGACCAAGCCGAACATCGATCATCTGTTCACACTGGTTGTATGTTATCCCGCATTCTCATCCACTCTCTGCACATTTGGGAGCAGTTTTGTTTTCTTTTAAAAGTGGCCAATTGACCTGCAAACCCTCATGTCTTTGAGACCAAGTTCCTTTGCGTTGATATTACCAATAATCTGTCATAGAGCAACTACATTGATGTGACTAGCAAGAAGGCACACCAATGCCTCACTTTGCTGAGGAGACTGAAGAAATTCAGCACATCTCCAATTAGTCTCTCAAACTTCTACTGATGCACCATAGAAAGCATACAGCTGCGTTGCATCACAACTTGGTTTGGCAACAGCTTTGCCCCAAATCACAAGACATGGTGGAGAGGTGTAAATGCAGCACAGGAGAAAGCCTAATGAGTGATAGGTGGAGACAGGTCACGGGAGTTATTGATTGGCAATTGGTTGAACAAAGGCCAGAGATGAAAAGACAAAGGGTGTGAGAACAGGATAGAAGAGATGCGAATTGGGAAGCCAGAGTAAGGAATATAGGTGGAAGGTGACAAGGGTAAGGAGAGGGTGAAGAGGAGAAATGGGTGCAAATCCAGCTGGGCACTGGGAAGAGAGGGGGAAGGAAAACAAAATAGAAACTTGGGGGTTGTTTGCAGGTTAGTTACCTAAAATTGGAATATTCAATGTTCACATCCTTAGTTCGTTATCCCAAGCGGGATATGAGGTGCTGTTTCTCCAGTTTGCATGTGGCCTCACTCTGGCAAGAGGCCCAGGAAGGTCGATATGGGAATGGGAAGGAGAGTTAAAATGGTTGGCAATGGGGAGATCAAGCAGGCTTTGATGGGCCAAAGTCAAGTGTTGGACAGAAAAGTCATCGTCTTCGCTTGGTCTCACCGATGTAAAGGATGCCACCGGATGCAGTAGTTGAAGTTAAAGGGAATGCACATGAACCTCTGTCTCACCTGGAAGGACTGCTGGAGTCCCTTGATGGATGTGAGGGATGAGGTATAGGGGACAGGTGTTATATCTCCTTTGGTTGCTGGGGGAAATACCCAGGGAGTGGGAGGTTTTGGGTGGGAACGGACGAGTGAACCAAGGAGCTACAGAGGGAGTGGTCTCTGCAGAAGCCATTATGGGATGGGTATGGAAAGGTGTGTCTGATGGAGGGATCACGTCGAATGTGGCAGTAATGTAGGGGAATGTGCTGTGTTGGATGTAGATGCTGGTAGGGTGAAAGGTAAGGACCAGCAGAACTCTATCATTATTCCAGGTGGGGGGAGAGGGAGCGAGTGCAGGATGACGGGACACAGAGGACGTGGGTGAAGGATCCATCTATGACAGCAGGGGGGAACTATGTTTACTAAAGAAAGAGGACATCTCAGATGTCCTAGAATGGAAAGCCTATTCCTGGGAGCAGATGCGGCGGAGACAGGGAAAATTAGAGTAGGGGATAGCATCTCTGCAGGGTAGGAGAAGGTGTAGTCTAGATGACTGTGGGAGTCAGTGGGGTTTCTCTCACCTGCATCCACCTATCACTCGCCAGTTTTTTTCCCACCCCCCACCACCACAATCAGTGTGAAGGTCCCAACCTGAAATATCACTTATTCCTGTTCTCCAAAGATGCTGCCTGACCTGCTAAGTTATTCCAACACTGTGTCTCTTTTTTGTATAAACCAGCATCTACAGCTCCATGTATTTCTGTAATTTAAATTATTTTTTCTTAAATCGAAAATAACCACATCCACCTTCACGCCAGGAGCACCACTAAGCATACCAAAGAATTGGGCATAAAAAGACACAACGTGCTCAAGTCGCTCTGCAGGTAAAGCAGCATCCCTAGAGAACATGGATAGGTGCTATTTCGGGAGCCTTCATCAGACTTGAAAAATCTTGAAGAATGGGCTTCTCGTCTATCTTAGCTGCAGCAAGTGTAATAGTGGAGGAAAGGTGCTAAACAAACGAATTAGAAATATTCACTTTGCCATGCAAAATAATGAGAGTAGAGTAACAATCAGCATGATTGGACCAAATGAAACCACGAGCAATGGAATATAACAGGCATCCTCCAAGATCTAATATTTTTCATGAAATTAAACTTTTATTACCAGTAACAACAGGATTCAGAAAACAATGTAAGCAGTAACAATTCACGCCACCTACTGCTAAATTATAAATTAAAACTAGTCATAAGCAAGTTAACGATAAATGATTGTTCACAGTGTTAATACTCAAAAGCTGATGCAAAGCCTTTCACATGTATGGGAAAATAACATTGGTCATTGGTATTTCATTTTTTAAAACCCATCTACAAAACTAAATTCTTCGCAGTTGAATGTTGCAATCTGTTGTATTACTTTAGTTGGTTCTGATCATTTCATGCTACGTGGACCTGATACTTCATTTATTAAATCGCTTGAGTTTATTTTTATCATGGCTGATTTTTACTGTCACAAATTCGATGTACCCCAAGCTTATTTGAATATACTTATTAAATGCAATACATTAAGCCTTCCAGAGTGACTTATAGAGTCTAAGCTTTAACTATTTTTGTTTAAAATGAAGAAATAATGTTGTCTCTGGCTGCCACAATAACAATGCTAAACTGGATTTCATCGCAACAAAAAAAAATTGGCTCAAAGAAACCACAAGAAACGTTAAGTGCACAATTACATCTTACCAATGGATGCATGAGCAGTGTTACCTGCAGTTAAAGATGGGTTGACAGATAAGCTGTTTAATCCCATCAATGATATGTAGCTTTTCATCAAACTTAACTATTTCTCATAACATGCTTAAAGGATGATAGCATAAGTAAATAAAGTTGTTTAAATCAATTTCCTTTAAGCTCCGCATTGCAAGAGCAGCATCTTCTTAATGCTATTTCTAACTGGCAGAAAATTATATTGTACTTTAACCACATTTCTTCAGTACGATCATAACCCATCAGACAGAACACAATTATAAGCCACTAACTATTATTGGCCCCGTGCCCTTGAATCCGACATAGACATCTGTTCTAAAAATATAATTTCCTGTAAAATTTAGCTCACTGCAGCTGGCTCAATTTAAGAAGAGATACAAACAGCCAAATGTTTTCAAATGAACAGTGTGATAAACAGGAGCAGACACTGATAGAAACTCTTTTCACAGCATTCGGTTTGTTCCTTAGTTTTTACTTACAATCAAACATTTAACAAAGTTAGACAAGGCATCCACTGATTTCCTTTGGACAGATGCATGATAAAAGGTACTGTGTTGGGAATGAGATGAGTATTTTTTTAGTATTATTGTCATTCCCCCAAACTCATTACTTCCAACTGGTTCTAATCTAAAAATGTACCAATATTCCAATCTGTTGTATTACTTTTGTTGGTTCTGATCATTTCATGCTATGTGGACCTGATACTTCATTCACTAAATTGCTTGAGTTTTATGATTTTTATTATGGCTGATTTTTACTAAGCTGTCAAACATTCTATGTACCCCATGCTTAATTGAATATACTTATTAAATGCAATAAATTAAACCATCCAATGTCAGAGCCAAATGTGAACAGATGCACTAATTAACCCCCAAAAGATGGCTACGTTAAAGCTGATAAGCCTATGAATACTGCCACACTGTAGTTCAGAAATGATATGTGGTGTTATTTCTTTCGTCTTTGGCAAAGACAACTTTGATTTGTCCAGACTAATAGTGAGAGCCGATATAAGAAAATTACCTGTAACCGTTAGCCAAACACATGCCTGTGGAAGAGAAGGAGATGCTGAGGATTATTTCATTAAGAATGTCGCTGCCTTTTTCATACTGTACCTTTTTAGCAGTCAAGGCTGATCTTCTGGCTGAGGAATACTGTTGACATGTATGAGTGCAGATATACAGATCAGGAAACTATAAGTATAGGAAGGAACTGCAGATGCTGGTTTAAACCAAAGATAGAGGTAAAATGCTGGAGTAACTCAGCAGGCCAGGCAGCATCTCTGGAGAGAAGGAATGGGTGACGTTTTGGGTCAAGACTCTTCTTCAGACTGGAGTTCACGGGAAAGGGAAACAAGAGATATAGACGATGGGAACTATAAGTACTGTACATTCATATTTATCCATTCATTTTGTGATTTTAGAAGATGACACTTCCAAAATTTCAAATTTGGTTTAGTTTTAGGATTATTATTGTAATGTGTACCGAGGTACGGTGAAAAGCTCTTTCGCATGCCGTCCAATCAAATCAGATAATACCATACATAAATACAATCAAGCCGAAGTACAATAGGTAGAACAAAGGGAGAGATACGGAGTGCAGAACATAATTCTCAGCATTGAAACACACGAGTTCCAGAGCCAAAGTCCAATGTCTGCAATGAGGTTGAATAGAGTAAATTAGACAGTACCCATGCTTACCCTTTAGGGTAAGGCATGGTGGCGCAGCAGTAGAGCTACTGCCTTACAGCGCCAGAGACCTAGGTTCGATCCTGACTACGGTTGCCAGTCTGTATGGAATTTGTATGTTTTCCTCGTGACCTGCATGGGTTTTCTCTGAGATCTTTGGTTTCCTCCCCCACTCCAAAGATATACAGGTTTGTAGGTTAATTGGCTTGGTATAAATGTAAAATTGTCCCTTGTGTGTGTAGGATAGTGTTAATGTGTGGGGATCTTTGGTCAGTGCAGACATGGTGGGCCAAAGGGCCTGTTTCCGCACTGTATCTCTAACCTAAAGGTACAATAAAGATAACAGCAAATAAGATACTTACATCCATTGGGCTAAATCTAGAATACAACATTCAATGATTTTCCAGCTTTAGGGAGTAAACATTGAGAGAGTGTGCATTCCTGATGCGTCCAGTGTGAGCCCCACTCCCAGATGGGAGCTGCTACCAGCAAATTTGTACCAGGCGTTGGTTAGACTTTGGCAGTCCAACCCCACTGGGCTCTGGTTAGCAATCATAAGATTTTTAATTAAGATGTACAGAAATGTACCTCCTAGTAATCACAATTTAAGCTATGATACCTTTAGGAAAGGGTAGACATTGCGGGTTATTGCCTTCATTGTAAAAAAATATCCAAGCAATTTAGTCACCTCAAGAGACTCCAATGCTCAAGAACTAGAATTTAAGAGATTGGGGAAAATAAATAGTAATTTGCCACAGGGGCATATTTAGTATGTTTTAAATTAAACAGTTAGACATTGTTTGAAGAGAAAACTGAGAGGTATGATAAATGTTAATTCTGCAATCCAGTAATGCCAGATGATACCAGTACCAATTGTCTTGACAGAATGGGAAACGAGGGATATTTTGCATGTGATTATTAGATTCAATGGCCAGAATATCATCGGCACACACTGAGATTTCTCAAAATGTACTTCTTATGAGTACATGTCCTCATGAACCGGGCAGCCTGATTATGTTGTTAAGTGCCTGTATTTCTAAACTGAACCATCAGCATTTACATGTTTAAATAGAAGCAAGTCTATGGTCAGATGCAGATGTGTAAAACTCATTGAATAATACTGAGTGCTGCATTTGTAAAATGCTCTGCCTCTGAACTCTCCATTGAATCAAACTAGTGAAATTACCTAGCACTTAAATTGGGGAATTAGTGTTTGAATCCTGCATCAGGTGTGACCATGATTAAGACATGATGCAGAATCTGCAACGGCGCTTTTTAAAAAAGAATTAATTAAACATTTTAATTGATAAAATTTGAAGAAT
The DNA here is from genome assembly GCA_038087875.1 of Malacoraja senta. Classification (NCBI taxonomy): domain Eukaryota; kingdom Metazoa; phylum Chordata; class Chondrichthyes; order Rajiformes; family Rajidae; genus Malacoraja; species Malacoraja senta. The sequence continues at coordinate 64,367,273 of CM075977.1, read as the reverse complement.
TATTTTGACTTTGTTGAATGCTTTCTGTAATTTTAGCTGCTTTTATTTAGTTTTATTTAGACATGTGAATAGGATATACAAAAGAGAGAACACCAGTAAGCCTTCTCGTGCCCCCATAACTCCCGATGGCATGGTAATCTCAGGCACCAAGGCCTTCATGAGGGTGAAACCTCAGAGAGCAGCTAGACCTGGTGGTTTACCTGGCCACATGTGCGGACCAGCCTGCTGTAGTTTTTGCGGATATCTTCAACCTCTCATTACTAAGGTCTGCAGTTCCCAGCTGCTTTAAAAGGCCATGAATAATAGGCAACAATAAAACCCAATATGCCCAAAAAGAGTAAGGTGAATGCTTCAATGACTACCTGCCAATGGAAATAAGGTGGTGGAGATGAAGTGCTTTGAGAGTTTGGTTATGATGTGTATCAGCTCCCACCTTAGCAAGAACTTAGAGCCACTATAATTTCCACACCACCACAATAGATCAATGGGGTATGAGATCTCACTGGCTCTCTACACGGCACTTGACCACTTGGACAATAAGAACACATATGTTAGGCTGTTGTTCATCGACTGCAGCTCTGCATTCAACACCATCACCCCCTCCAATCTTATTATCAAGCTCAGTGAACTGGGTCTCTACTCATCCCTATGTAACTGGATCCTCAACTTCCTCAACAGCAGACCACAATCGGTACAAATTGGCAACATTTCCTCCTCGATAGCCATCAGCAGAGGACCTCCTCAGGTCTGTGTGCTCTGTCCCCTGCTCTACGTATTCCATTCTCATGACTGTGTAGCCAGACACAGTTCCAACACCATCTTTAAATTTACCGATGACAGGTAATAATGAGTCAGAGCATAGGAGACATAATCTGATTGAATGGTGCCAGAACAACAACCTTGCTCTCAATGTCAGCAAGACCAAGGAGCAGATTGTTGTCTATAGAAAAGAGAATCCGAGAATCCAGGGACCTGTCTTCATTGAAGAGATTCTGCATGTTAGCAAATACTCTCTTGAAGTTCACAGGTGTACTAGAGAAAGCATACTGACTGGTTGCATCATGGCCTGGTTAAGTAACTCGAACACCACAGAAGATTACAAAATGTGGTAGAGGCTGCCTGGTCCATCACGGGTATTGAGCTCCCCACTACCAAAGGGATCTATACGAAACGCTGATATAGCCAGCATCATCAAAGACCCACACATCATGGCCATGCTCTCGTTGCACCTACCATCGGGAAGAAAATATAGGACCCTGAAAACCATGACTACCTGGTTCAAAAATAGCTTCTTCCCAACAACTATCTTGAATAATACAAATCACCAAACTAAACTTTGAACTATGGATTATTTTTTATTGCACTAATGACTTCAGTTTTGCACTAGTATTGGGGGTATTAATTTATTGACATTTTTGTTTATTATGTTATCAATTAGTATTGTGTCAGGGGGGAATCCCTTCGCTGCCTGGGACCTTGGCTGAGGCCAGGCTGTCAATGGCCTTGCTGAGCTCTTCTACCGTCGACTCTGTGTCTAACTCATCCATGATCGGCAGGCACTCGATGGCATCAAGGGCTGAGGGGGACAGTGTTTTCTCTCTTGAGTAGAGGTTGGAGTAGTGTTTCACCCATCTCTCCATCTGCTGGCATTTGTCTGTGATTACTTCCCCAGTGGAGGATTTGAGGGGGCCTGTCTTGCTCTGGACTGGTCCTAGTGCCTTCTTAATGCCATCGTACATTCCCCTGATGTTCTCTGTTATGGCAGCCATCTGGATGTGTTCACTAAGCTGTGTGCAATGCCTGGCAGTCTGCTGAACCTTGCTCCTGGCAGCCCTGAGGAGCTGCAGGTTCTTCTCGTTAGCTGACCGCTTGTACTCGGCAAGGGCGACGCGCTTGGCTTCGATGACGGGAGTCATCTCGGTCGACTTGTCCTCAAACCAGTCGTGTGTCTTCGAGGTCTTCTTCCCAAAGCTGCCAAGGCTGTGCGGTGCATAGTGTCCCGCAAAATTTCCCACTTCTCGGTTGTAGTGTCTCCAGGACACGAGGTGCCAAGTTCTCTCTCAAAAGCCTCTGCAAACTGTTGCACGAGATCTGGACGGGACATTTTGCTGACATTGGGATTCCCCTGCTTCTTGGTACGGTAAAACCTCTTTGGTTGCAGTCTGATCTTGCAACACACCAAGGAGTGGTCTGTGTCGCAGTCCGCACTGTGGTAGGAGCGTGTGTGGAGAACGTTCTAGATGGCAGCACGTCTGACTAGGATCAGATCCAGTTGATGCCAATGCTTTGAGCGTGGGTGTCTCCAGGAAACCTTGTGCTGGGGCTTTGTCTGGAAGTACGACGGGATTCCCCATGACCTGATCAAGCATTGCAAGACTACCTTACTGCTTCCTTTGTATGAAGTCCTCTGCCACCGCGGGCAAGAAGGAGCTGTACCACAGGACATGAGGGATGCCATGATCATTACCCTCTACAAGAACAAGAGCGAGAGAAGCGACTGCAACCACTACCCTCCTCAACATTGTCGGCAAGGTCTTTGCTCGGGTCATCTTGATCCACCTGACGAGGCTGGCAGAACATGTCTTCCCAGAGTCACTGCGTTTTCCGAGCTGGAAGGTCACTGATGGACTGCTTCTATCGGGCATGCAAGGACTTCGGGCTGACCATCAGCCTGAAGAAGACGAACGTCTTGGGGCAGGATACAGAGGTGCCGCCTGTCATCACCATCGATGACTACAAACTTGATGCCGTCCATCAGTTCACGTACCTCAGCTCCACCATCACCGACAACCTCTCCTTGGACACAGAGATTGATAGGAGGATCGGGAAGACAGCTACAACTCTCGCTCGCCTCACAACTCGAGTGTGGACCAACCCAAAGCTGTCAGTGAAGACAAAGATAGCAGTCTACAATGCCTGTGTCAACAGCACGCTGCTGTACAGCATTGAGACATGGACTACATATGCCGGACAGGAGAGAAGACTCAACATCTTCCACCTGAGAAGCATCCGCCGTATGCTGGGCATATCCTGGCAAGACATAGAGTGTCCAACGCCGAGATCCTGTCTCATGCTGGCCTTCCCAGTATGTACACTCTACTCAGGCAGCGCAGACTGCGGTGGCTGGGCCATGTCCACCGCATGGAGGATGGCCGTATTCCAAAAGACATCCTCTATGGAGAGCTGACATCTGGGAGGAAAACCATCGGCCGCCCTCAGCTACGCCACAAGAGAAATATGAAGGCACTCAACATCGATGTGGAGTCCTAGGAGAGCCTTGCAGCTGACCGCACGAGGCACCCTGAACCAACATCTCAAAACGGGGGAAGAGAAAGTGATGAACGCAGCGGCAGACAAGTGGGCACGCAGAAAGGAGCGGAGCAACTTCAACAAACCAGAGACCACACACAAATGTGACCTTTGCCACAGAGACTGTCACTCCCGCATTGGTCTCTTCAGCCACAAGCGACGCTGCTCCAGCCGAGGTTTGGAGAAAGCAGCCAACAACTAGGATGCATCACCCATGGTCAGTCATGACCGAGGTGGTGGGGAGGGGGGGGGGGGGCTACGGTCCTAGTATTGTGTTTATTACATGTTATCAGGTCACTGAATCGACCTCTCCCCAGCTTGAAAGCGGTCCTGACCTTCCATCTACCTCATTGGAGATCTTCGAACTATTGGATTTTATCTTGCACTAAACGATATCCCCTTTCCCCTGTATCTGTACACTGTGCATGGCTTGATTATAATCATGTATAGTCTTTCCACTGACTGGATAACACGCAACTAAAGCTTTACCCTGTACCATGTGACAATAATAAACTAAATGAAATAAAACTATAAATTAGAATTATGTTATGCTGCTGCAAGTAAGAATTTTATTGTTACATTGTTGGTACATATGTCAATTAAACATCCTTGACAGTCTTGATAGTAAATGTTGGTTAGTTGCAGCTTGTGTGTCGGTATATTCTGGATTTGCACAATATACCACAGTGAGAAAATATATTAGTAACAGGAGGTTTGATGGCAGACTTATCGGCTGTTACTCTTTTCACAGATGCTGTCTACTCTGCTGAGTATTCCCAGCATTTACTATTTTATTTGAGTGAAGTCCTTGCTGTTTCACAATATGACCAAGCTGTCAGTGGAGGTAGTTGAGGCAGATTGTATAACAGCACTTAAAGGATACTTGGGCAATTACATGGATAGTAAAGGATTTGGGAGATATGAGCCAAACGCAGGCAAATGGGACTTGCTTAGATGGGCCATCTTGGTCGGCATGGACAAGTTGGGCTGAAGGGCTTGTTTTCATGCTGTATGGCTATGAATCGTTGAATGTGCTGAATCACATAACCATCAGCCTCTGCTCAACATGCTTTCCCATCTACTGTGCACCAGAAAAGTCATTTGTATTTTCAGATCCCCAATTTGAGTGCATTTGACATCAACAGCTGTTTTCAAGTACATCCAATGTGTCTTTTTAAATATTCTTGTGACTTTCAAAAATAATATATAACAGGTAAGACAAAATTACAGCAGGCAATGAAATGGAGAAAAATTGTACACATAAAGGGTCAGAATCAAAGCTCATGTCAAATGGTGGGGCCATGAGATGATGGGGGGAATTGCATATCTGCAGATCTTCCCAGACAATAGGACCACCGCCACAGTCTGATTTTACATCTTCAAGCTGTGGTAATCTTCTCAAGTACTTACCTTGAAGATTTTTACTACTATCTAAACTGGCCCTCAGTGTTGCATCTTATCTTTGCATACCATTAAGCCTAAATTCAGAAACAAGGAACTGCAGATGCTGGGTTTACAAAAAATGACACTAAGTGCTGAGGTAACTCAGCGGATCAGGCAGCATCTTTGGAGAACGTGGATAGGTGACGTTTTGGATCGGGACTCATCCTCAAATCATTCTTCAATCTGAAGAAGAGCCCAGACCTAAAATGTCACCTTCCATGCTTTCCAATATTGCTGTTTGACCCGTGAGTTACTAAGTTTATTTTGTTCAAAAGCCTAAATTCAAAGTCATTATGAGGTTGTTAGTGTTTTCTGGCTTGGTATATTTTAAAAGATCCTTGAAGTCAAGTAGCACTGAGATCTTAGAGAAAGAGTATGTAGGAAAGAACTGTAGATGCTGGTTTACATCGAAGATAGACACAAAATGATGGAGCAGCTCTGGAGAGAAGGAATGGGTGAAGTTTTGGGTTGAGACCCTTCTTCAGACTGATCCTTCTTCAGACCCTTCTTCAGACTAGAGAAAGAGGAAGTGGATTCTGATTTTCACAATAGTGAGCTCGCTAATACCAGTGAGCATCTGAAGGCTTATAAGGAATACTAGACTAAGTGGGACCCGTTGGGTCCCATTCTCACACGGGAGAGCTGGTCCCCCAATGCAATATTCCACCTCTCCACCAGTTCCAATATTCTACCACATGCATAGCCCCCAACTGCGCAGGCACGGCTGACTGGTTCCCGTTGTGATGCCCCTGATCCCCCCTCCTCCCCTCACCCTCCCACTCCGCCCCTTGCGCTCCCCCCCCCACGCACTCACTCCAGCCCCCCCTCAAACGCATCCCCCCATCCACTCTTAGCGGCTCTCCGGCGGCGCAGCCATTCCCTCCCATTGGGTTCCCATTGTGATGTAGAACACGCAGGTATTACTGCGCAGGTGCAGCTGACGGGCACGGCAAGTGGAAAAGGGATTTATTAAAGCTTAAAATGTGATTTAAAATATAACAACAATTTAAATGTTAATGAGGAGATTTATTCAGTCCATTCTTTCTTGTTGCATCTCTTGTTGCGTTCTGCAGCCGGTGGAGGGGGTTGGCTTCAGGCGGGGGCTGTCGGGGGCTGGTGGGGGGAGCGTCATGCAGCCTGAGGAGGGGCACAGCTTCAGGTGGGGCTGTTGGGGGCTGGTGGGGAAGGGGAGAGTGTCCTGCAGCCAGGGGAGGAGGGATCAGGGGAGGTGGCCAGTAGGGGGGGGGACTTTCTGGAGGGCTAGTATGGTTGTTGTGGGCCGAATGGACTGGTTTCCAGAGGGCTGGTATGGACATTGTGGGCTAAATGCAATCTTGGGCTAGTCCTGCAGCTGGGGATGGGGAGGCTTCAGGTGGGGGGCCGTGAGCGTTCTGTAACCAGGGTAGAGGGACGGCTTCAGGCCGTGGCCTGTGGGGGGGGAGCGCTGCCATGGCATACCGCTGCTGTGGCCTGCCGCTGAGGGGGGGGTGTGCAAGGGGAAGGGGATGGGGGGGGTGGGCGGGGCTGGTGAGCCTTCTGGACTCACAGTTCACTCACGGCTTGTGGACTCACAGTTCACTCAGCCACGGCTTGTGGACTGACAGTTCACTCACTCATGTCTGATGGACTCACAGTTCACCCACCCATGGCTTGTGGACTCACAGTTCACTCACTCTTGGCTTGTGGACTCACAGTTCACTCACTCACGGCTTGTGGACTCACAGTTCACTCACTCGCCGCTTGTGGACTCACAGTTCATTCACTCGCCCGCTTGTGGACTCACAGTTCACTCACTCTCGGCTTGTGGACTCACAGTTCACTCACTCATGGCTTGTGGACTCACAATTCACTCAGCCATGGCTTGTGGACTCACAGTTCACTCACCCAAGGCTTGTGGACTCACAGTTCACTCACTCTCGGCTTGCGGACTCACAGCTCACTCATTCACAGCTTGTGGACTCACAGTTCACTTAGCCACGGCTTGTGGACTCACAGTTCACCCAGCCATGGCTATGGACTCACAGTTCACTCAGTCACGGCTTTTGGACTCACAGTTCACTCACCCACGGCTTGTGGACTCATAGTTCACCCAGCCACGGCTTGTGGACTGACAGTTCACACAGCCACGGCTTGTGGACTCACAGTTCACCCAGCCATGGCTTGTGGACTCACAGTTCACTCAGCCATGGCTTGTGGACTCACAGTTCATTCAGTCATGGCTTGTGGACTCACAGTTCAGTCAGCCATGGCTTTTGGACTCACAGTTCAGTCAGACGGGGGGGGGGGGGTGCAGGGGAGGGGGGATGCAGGGGAGGGCAGGGTGCAGGGGAGGGCAGGGTGCAAGGGAGGGCAGGGTGCAGGGGAGGGGGTGGCAGGGGTGTAGGGCAGTGGGGGTTTAGGGGAGGAGGGTGTAGGGGAGGGGGTGTAGGGGAGGGGGGTGTAGTGGCAGGGGTTGGTGCGAGAGAGGTGGAGGGGGTGGGGCTGGTGTGGGGGGAGCAGGTGGTGTTGTGGGGGCGAGGTGGTGGTGTGGGGGGGAGGGTGTGGTGTGGGGGGGGGAAGGTGTGGTGTGGGGGGAGGGGTGGTGTGGGGGGGGAGGGGGTAGCATGGGGGAGAGGGTGGTGTGGGGGGTGCAGGGGGCAGTGTGCGGGGCCAGGGTTGGTGTGGGGGGGCAGTGGGTGGTGTGCAAGGAGGGGGTGGTGTGGGGAGGGGTTGGTGTGGGGGGTGGTTGGGTTGGGGGGAGGGGCATGTGAGGGGGAGGGGGGTGTGTAGGCTCAGTGGCTCCCAACCCCGGTTCCGACCACACTCACCGGCTCTCATCCCCGGCTGCACAGATCGGCACCCAGGTCGTCATGGTCGCCACCCCCGCTCGCAGAACACAGCACCTGCTCACAGAGCACAGCCTCCGCTCACAGAGCACAACACCTCGCTCGCAGAGCACAGCCCCTCGCTCGCAGTCTGCTTCAGCTTTATTCACCCCGCCGGACAGCGGGTGCCGGAAGGTACGATACCTTCATGTTGACTGACAGGCGAGAAGACCAATCTGCTCATCTCACGATTATTTAAACCTTCATAACTTTTCTAATATTTCACCGATCGGAACAAAACTTGGTTGCTTGGAGCAGAGGGGAAAGGTAAGGTGGCAAAACAACCCTAGCGATATAGGGTAGCGTTTTTTGTGCAAATATAATAAAAACGCAGACCAGGTGGTCAAGATTAGAGTTTTAGTAATAGTATAGATGAATTGTGGAGGGGCCCTGATACTCCATCTGGAATAGTAATGGGTTTAGATTTAGGTTTATTATTGTCATCCACAATGAAAAATCAGCTATCCAAACAGATCAGATGTACTATACATAAATACAATCAAGTCTAACTCATGTACAATAGGTAGAGCAAAGGGGAAGATACAGAGTGCAGAATATAGTTCTCAGCATTGTAGCACATTGGATCCACTGGCAAAGTCCAATGTCCAACAATGGGGTAGAAGTGAGTGGGCAGTCCTTTTGTTTATATCCAAGCAGTACATGACAGTCAAGGTGGCTTTTTCATTGTTCATTACTGCTGCCCCTAACCTACTCACAATAGAACTGCTTTCTGGAGGACTAATTCAATTTTCTGTGTCATTTCTGAGTATTCAAATTGAAACAACCTGGGATTCTTTGTCTGTGTCTTTGAGTCAATGGAATTCAGAGAAGAAAGGAACCTGAATAATTCTTCTGCAAAACACAAAGTGCTCGAGGAACTCAGCAAGTCAGGCAGCATCTGTGGAGGAAATAGGCAGGCAACATTTTAGGTTTGGACCCTTCTTCAGACACACAGCAGTAGGGGAGAGAAAGCTGGAAAAAGGTTGGGGCTGGACAAAGCCTGGCGAGTGATAGGTGGATACTGGTGAGTGCAAGTGCAACAATTCCTGTGACATCCTGGTCCCCTGTTCAAGGAGCACATTAGGCCACTCGATGAGCATGTATTCTCAACAAAGAAAGCTCTTTCTTTTGTTCATTTCAATGTTATTCAAAAGCTGTGGTAATTCTTTCCTTGCTGTGTGTAATTTAATGTAGAATTTTGAATGTGGTTATTTTGAAGCAGACACATCTGCAGGATGGCTCATTAAAGCTTCCTTTATGTGACTTTATTCTTTCAAGATCTACCTTTCTCTGATCGGCCAGAGAGTCTCAAGCTGTAAGAATTGTTCTGATAAAACTGATGCTCCCAAAATAGTGAATGATCTGCATGCTATTGGCCTTTATTTAAATGCTCAGTTCTGCATCTGTCCATTTAGATATTCTTCATTCATTTAAACTTTAACACTCTGAGCTTAGAGCTATGATATTTACACAAGCTAGAACTCTTGCTGAATAATTACTAGTTGTAATGGTGCAGAATGGAGGCACGGACTGTAAAATTATACACTTTAAAGAAAATTACCCTCATTATTGTGCACTTCACAGAAAAGGCATCCATTGAAATGAATTGGGGGAATGTTGGACTTTTGAAAACCTATGTATTTGAAAGGGGTAGACACTTAAGTGGAGTGAAATGAACAAGGCTGATACTGATGGATACTTGGCTGTCGCACTTTGCTCCCCTGTACTGTGTTCTGCCTCTCAACCAAAAAGAAATTACCGCAGTAAGTAATTCATGTGCACTGCAATATACAAAGCCATGAACAATTTTTATAAATGCGGACTAGTGCACTCAATATCATGGTCACATATATGCAAATCAAACACTTTCATAATAACTCTGTGCTAACAATATTCTTTATCTAATTTTTCATCATTTATGATGCTTATGTTTTCTATAACGGACGTTAAACTTTTTGAAAATGTAAGATCTCATCAAACTTATCTGCCTCTCTCAGAGAATCAAATTGATCCAGATTTTGCAGTTCAAATGATTCTCAGGTTATGATGGAAATTACCGTTAGTAACCCAAAAAGTTTGCAAGTCAGAAAATCTGCAGAATTAACACTGTTTTCGGGCAGAATAAATTGGGTGTAGTTTCCAGTGATTGCTCATGGACCATGAAATGGAGAGATCAGACGGTTCCCGTGTCCCTTCAAAGGTTTTGCTGAAAGTTTTCCAGCAACCTCTCCCTCAATGTCAACAAGACAAAGGAGATTGTGATTGACGTCAAGAGAAGCAGTGCACACATTGATGGCGTCGAATTAGACAAGGTCGAAAGCTTCAAGTTCTTAAGAAAAAATATCATCAGCAACTTGTCCTAGACTAGCCACCTGGCTAAAATAGCCCATCAATGCCTCTCCTTCCTTAGAAGGCTAAGGAAGTTTGGTATGTGCCCAACAATCCTCACCAACTTCTACAGATGCGCCATAGAATCATTTTATAGGGATGCATCTCTCATGGTTTTGGAACAGCTCCATCCAAGTTGCAAGAAATGTCAGTGCAATGGACATAGCCCAGACCTTTATGCAAACCAACTACCCTTCCATGGACACCATCTGCACTTCATACTGCCTTGGGAAGGTCACCAGCATAATCAAGGTCAGGTCTCATCCTGGTCATTCCCTCTTTGCCCCTCTCCTATCAGGCAAGAGGTACAGATGTTTGAAAACTCATACCTCCAGATTCAGGGGCAGTTTCTTCCCAGCTGTTTCAGGAAAATAAACCATCCTCTCACCAGCTAGAGTGCAGTCCTGACCTCCCATCTACCTCATGGAGACCTTTGAACAATCAGATTTTATTTTGCACTAAATGATATACTCTTTATCCTGCATCTGTACACTGTGCACAGCTTAATTGTAATCATGTATAGTCATTTCTTCAACTGGATGGCACACCACAAAAAAGCTTTTCACTGTACCTCGGTACACGTGACAATAATAATAAACCAAACTAAACAAAATAGAAGCTTACTGAGAAACTCAGCATTCAAATGCACACATAGATGCAAGAAAGGAAATTCACTGAGTGCACCTGAAAATGTAAGGATTTGTATATTCAAATATATATATGTATGTTTAATGCAAATTACTGCTAAGCAACCTTCTGGCACTAGAAAATAACTTTTGCAAACATTGAGTCGATTAATTCAATGATTATTGTCGAACGTTTAAAAAAGTAAAAGCGTGCTTATTTTATAATTGTCTTTCATATCTATCTGTCTTAACTCATTCTTCCTATCTGTTTCTTTACTTTCAATTGTGTCAGCTCTGAGTCAGTTGGGAAGTCCCTCCCTGAAGTGATTAGGTTGTGGTTCAGCTACGCTATGAGCATAAACACATGAATCTCGAATGGTTCTCCACTAAAGGACTGAGAGAATACATCACTATCAGATGTGCTGTATTTCAGATGGGACACTGCATCAAGGCCTCTATTAAATTTCTTTGTGTATTTAAAAGATCCAAGGGGCAGTATTTTATGTCCTGGCCAAATCACTATCCTTTATTCAATGGCACCCAATGTAAATTATCTGGCTATTATTGCATTGTTGTCAGTGTGTTCCTGCTCTGTAGGTAAGAGACACTTTGTTAAAAAAATATTACACTTCTCAAATATTTTTGGCTGTAAACTCTGCATGATATCCTAAACGAGATAGAAAAGGTTCATAGAAATGCAAGAAGAGACAAGGAACTGCCGATGCTGGAATCTTAAGCTAAAAACAAAGTGGTGGAAGAACTCAGCGGGTCAAGCAGCATCTCTGGAGGTAAATGGACAGGTGATGTCTTGTGTCAGAACCCTTCTTCAGTCTGACCCGAAATGCTGTCTGTCCATTTTGATAGACACAAAGTGCTGGAGTAATTCAGCGGGTCAGGCAACATCTCTGGAGAAAAGGGATAGAAGACGATTCGGGTCGGGATGCATCCGATACTTGCCATCTCTTAAGGCAATGTCTCATGTAGACACTTTTGTTGGTGGGGAGGGCAATTTCCCAGAAGAACAGTAACCCATGCCAAAGTTGTCTAAGTGTGGTGCCTAGTATCCCATGATATTGAAATAAAGGAGCGGCTTCTTGCTGCTCTTGAACTAACCAGCACAACCCTAATCCTACCTCAGCCATGAACATTATAGACCATCTCTTACACTACCATAAACTTGTTTTCTAATTGTGTTTTTGCACCAGTGTCTTATTTTTATGCAGCCTTATTTTCTACTGAATTGTATAGTTTATGTGTTAATTATGTATAAATTGTGTTTTGTGTTTTGCCCGAGTCTTTTTGCCTAAGATGCTGCTGCAAACAAGATTTTCATTCTACCTGTACCTCATTATACTTTTGCCTATGTCAATAAACACAACTTAACTTGACTTCAGATTTGGATTATGGTTCACCATTTACAGACATGCTGCAATTGTTGATGGAGCACACACATATATAACTATAGAACAATGAAAAACAAGCCTGACAGAGGTTACAAGTAGATTTTGCATTTAATTCTTTGTCATTGGCAGCACAGTTTGCTCCTTGCTTCTTTGCACCAAATAAATCATCATAGGTTTCAATGGTACGCGCCAATGTAATTGCAAAAAACGCATGTTGTGACATAATTAACTGAGCAATTGAGGCCAAGCAAACATCAGATGTGCTGAGAGCTTATCGTCCACGGAAGTTCCCAAACCAAGTTGTCAAAGACTACAAATTGACCTGAAAATGATCTTTAGTGAATCCAACTTGCAGAACGTCACTTAAATGTGCATGAGAAATGTGCACACGTGAGTGAAATTTTGAAATATGTATCTTGAGCTGCTTTCTTTAACCAATACCTGCTAGTTTTGTTTGGTTCCCACTTTTCATTTTTGTCCGACTTTACCTTCCAGCATGAATCTTTGTTCGGGTAGTGCAGGAGGATTCAAGGGAGATAGTTGGTTGTCAAAAGAAGTAAGGTAATAACTGAAAGATCAGTAATGCCAGGTCCACTGTGGGTATGAGGATCCTAGAAATAGTGTGTGTGCTTGTGAGGATTAGGAGTTAACTTGGTTATGGAGTTAAGGTTAGTATTGTAAAAGCCAGGTTAGGGAGACATGCTGGGGTGGAGATTGTAACTCCATATTTCAATGGATAATAAATTAAAGATCATCACCAAAATGAGGAGAAAGAATACATTTTCTTTTAAGCACAAAAATATTAGGAGAGAAACAATGGTAGGAAATGTATCTGCAACATTTTTATTTGAGTTGTGATAAATCCTTGATGTTTTTAAAGATATTTAGAGTGTTTTGGGGCAGCAAGTACACCCTTAATGGCACAAAATGTCTTCTTTCATTCTGCAAAATCCCATATTGACTGTTGCATATACCAAAGAGATTAAAAAATAGTGAAACAAATATATATCAGATTCATCTTAAGTCATCTACCTGTTAAGACCACATAGACCCACCATCACAGCTTACTTATTTATATAATTCCAAGGTTTATGCTTCCCCTTTGGAAGTGATCACCCATGCTGTGGGATATGGCTGGAAGGCCTGACCTGCAGACTAGGCTGTACCGCGTACGTGCCAATACTTGCCTCCGAATCACTGATGTTCAAACAGCAACCCTCTTACAAATAAATCATCATTGCGATAAGCACTTGGAATTTTGGCAGGAATTCCAGGGATTTGCCATGTGGTAAGTACTGTGTACGGACTCTTCTTTTGGGTATGAAGAAGGCATAAAGATGTTCCAACCATTTTTATTTAAAGGAGCAATGTAAACTGTAGGGTTATGAGCAAAGAACAAGAAAGCAAAGTAAAAGCCACTACCCCAAACTCAATAGGTTAAATGTTGAGTTCTGCAGTATTGTATAACCTAAGTTCTAAAAACATTCTGACATCAGCTCCAACTTTGCCTATTTGTGGACTAAAATTGAGTCTCCATGTCCAATGGTTACTATTTAATTTGGGATATTATTAAACATTTCTTTTACAAAGAAAGCTATTCTCAGTTGCTTCTTGTCAAAGCACAAAGTTCAAGATTTTCTTGATAATACTGAAAGCTCGGTCCTACAAAATGCAGGACCTGAGGGTGTTGGATTTTGTTGTAGAAGGGGAAATGATGGGATAGTCAAGGAGGTCATTCACATAGCTTCAGTTCTAAGTCACTGTAAGCAACATAACAGGCAGATAAGTAACCTGCTTTCTTCACTGTTTGTGTAGGCCACTCCAACAGCTATTCTCAGACTTGTGGCATCCACAACCAAGAAGGTCAAGGTTAAGGACAAGGGCAGCAGGTGCATGGCAACACCTCTACTTTATATATTTCCTATAACTGACGCAACCCCAGCATTGTATATCTATCTCCTCATCGTTGCTTGATCTAACTCTTGGAAAACCAAATCAACAAATCTGTGCAATTTCCTTCAGACAAAGCACAGTAATGATTCAAGAAAATGAGTCACCACCATTTTCACAAGGGTAATTGTAAATAGGCCATATATGCCGGCTGCACCACCCAACAATACCCACTTCCCACGAAAGCGTAGCTAAAGGACTAACAATTCATTATTTGTCTTTTTGTCATTCACGCTATCCAATCACCAATCACCAAATGTTATTTGAACATAGAACAACAGCATAGTTTTAGGTTTAGTTTAAATATACAGTGTGAAAACAGGCCCTTTGGCCCACCAAGTCCATATTGACCAGCGATCCCCGCGCACTAACACTATCCAACAAACACTGGGGACAATTTACAATTTTACCGAAGCCAATTAACCTACAAATCTGTATGTCTTGAGATAGCATGTGCCATGTGCCACCATGCCATGCCTTAAAATGTACAAATGTACAGCAAATGAACAGGCCCTTCAGCCCATCATGTTAGTTTTGACCACAATGCCAATCTAACTAATCCCATCTTCCCACATGTGATCCATATCCCTTTAATGCCTGCCTATTCATGTACTGTATCTGTCTATATGCCTCTAAACAATGCTCTCATGCCTGCTTCCACCACCCACCCTAGCAGCGCATTCCAGGCACCAACCAATCTCTGTATATAAACCCAGGCTTACCTCGTAAATCTACTTTAAACTCTCACCCTTTAATCGTAAACCTTTCCTCTATAATATTTGACATTTCTACCCCAGGAGATGGACTCTGACCATTTATGTTGTCTATGTCTTTCATTATTTTATAGACTTCTTTCATGTTACCTCTCAGCCCATTATTATTGTTAGCAAGCAGTGGGTTTTAGTGACATGCTGTTCCTGAGACACCTCATCACATCCTTGCATTGTCATTATTCTTATTTCAAATGAGGGCTTTGTATTACCTTGCAAGAAGTTTCATCTTTAGGTTGTACAAAAGTTGTGTCAGTTATGATCTCAGGCTCCGTGGTTCTTTCAAATATTGTTGAGGCTTTACAGCCAAAGCTTTTGGAATTCTTCTCTCTCTCAATGTTTCTGCATTAAATAAGAAATAACAGTTTGAGTTTGAGTTTAGTCTATTGTCACATGTACCAAAGTACAGCGAAAAGCTTTTATTGCGTGCAATCGATTCAGCCAAAATACAACACATGATTACAATCAAGCCATCCACTGCACAACATGCAACAAACAGGGTGAATCTCCATTCAGATTAATCATGTGTGATCCAGTGGATTGGGAGCTTGAGGTTTAAACCTCCATGCATCACCTTAATAAAGTCAAAGTACCAGAGTTAAGTGAGTACTTGAAATGAAGTCCTGGGAGGAGGTGCCATGAGATGATGCCTTTCCAGAAACAGAACTGGAGTGGAATGAATCAGACTTCCTCAATCAGAAGGAACACAATTCTCCCGGTTTCATATAGGTTATATAATAATGGTTCACCTTGCTGACTTTGGAACAGCCCTGCAGTTCCTTGATGCCCAACTGGCTCAGCCCCATGTTAAACTGGAAAAGGTGTAGAAAAGATGTACGTTGTTTCCAGGACTCGAGGACGTAAGCTATAGGGAGAGATTGAGCAAACTAGGACACTATTTCTTGGAACGCAGAGGAATGAGGGGTGATCTTATAGAGGTGTATAAAATCATGAGAAGAATAGATAGTGTAAATGCTCAGTCTTTTACCCAGAATAATAATAATAATAATGGATGGGATTTATATAGCGCCTTTCTAATACTCAAGGCACTTTACATCGCATTATTCATTCACTCCTCAGTCACACTCGGTGGTGGTGAGCTACGTCTGTAGCCACAGCTGCCCTGGGGCAGACTGACGGAAGCGTGGCTGCTAATCTGCGCCTACGGCCCCTCCGACCACCACCAATCACTCACACACATTCACACACATTCACACGCAGGCAAAGGTGGGTGAAGTGTCTTGCCCAAGGACACAACGACAGTATGCACTCCAAGCGGGATTCGAACCGGCTACCTTCCGGTTGCCAGCCGAACACTTAGCCCATTGCGCCATCTGTCATCCCGAATAGGGGAGTAGGGGAACCAGAGGACATAGATTCAAGGTAAGGGGGTGAAGATTTAATAGGAATCTGAGGGGCAACTATTTTTACACAAAGGGTGATAGGTTTCTGGAATGAGTTGCCAGAGGAAGTAGTTGAGCCAGGTACTATCATAACGTTTAAGAAACATTTAGACAGATACATAGATATGATAGATTGAGAGCACAATGGGATTAATGCTTGACTAGTATTGATGGGGCATAGTGGTCACCATGGGCAAGTTGGGGCAAAGGGTCTGTTCCCACGCTGCATGACTCTATGGTTCTATGTCATCTGGGAAGGTTTGCACAGCTTAAACTCAGCAAAAGAGCAGTATTGCATTCAGGTCCTAAAACTGTATCACATGATGACATGTTAAACATTCTGGTGTTTTCCTGCCAATTTCAAATGGACTCTAAAATTTCAGCCGGTTCAAAGATCATTGGTGCCCAAATATTTCAGATGGGTTTGCGATCAAGAAAATACACCAAAATGCACTAGTCAGAAGTCCGAGTGAGGTTGCAGCCTTAAATCTGCCGAATCTCAATTGGATAAATTCAAGTGTAAAATCTCCCATAAATCAGTAAATGAAGGTTTGTCAGAAATTAATTGCTGTGTAGAACATGTCCAATAAGTTTAGTTTAGAGATACAGCGCTGAGGCCCTTTGGGCCACCAGGTCCACACTGACCAGTGATCCCCACACACTAATGCTATCCTACACACACTAGGAACAATTTACATTTATACCAATTCAATTAAGTGACAAATCTGCACATCTTTGGAGTATGGGGGGAAACCGGAGACCGGAGAACCGGAGTTCCTGAGGATTGGATGGTAGCAAACGTAACCCCACTTTTTAAGATGGGAGGGAGAGAGAAAACGGGGAATTACAGAACAGTTAGTCTAACATCGGTAGTGGGGAAACTGCTAGAGTCAGTTATTAAAGATAGGATAGCAGCACATTTGGAAAGTGGTGAAATCATTGGAAAAGTCAGCATGGATTTACGAAAGGTAAATCATGTCTGACGAATCTTATAGAATTTTTTGAGGATGTAACTAGTAGAGTGGATAGTGGAGAACCAGTGGATGTGTTGTATCTGGACTTTCAGAAGGCTTTCGACAAGGTCCCACATAAGAGATGAGCATACAAACTTAAAGTACACGGTATTGGGGGTTCAGTATTGATGTGGATAGAGAACTGGCTGGCAAACAGGAAGCAAAGAGTAGGAGTAAACGGGTCCTTTTCACAATGGCAGGCAGTGACTAGTGGGGTACCGCAAGGCTCAGTGCTGGGACCCCAGCTATTTACAATTTATATTAATGAACAGGATGAGGGAATTGAAGGCAACATCTCCAAGTTTGCGGATGACACTAAGCTGGGGGGCAGTGTTAGCTGTGAGGAGGATGCTAGGAGACTGCAAGGTGACTTGGATAGGCTGGGTGAGTGGGCAAATGTTTGGCAGATGCAGTATAATGTGGATAAATGTGAGGTTATCCACTTTGGTGGCAAAAACAGGAAAGCAGACTATTATCTAAATGGTGGCCGATTAGGAAAAGGGGAGATGCAGCGAGACCTGGGTGTCATGGTACACCAGTCATTGAAAGTAGGCATGCAGGTACAGCAGGCAGTGAAGAAAGCGAATGGTATGTTAGCTTTCATAGCAAAAGGATTTGAGTATAGGAGCAGGGAGGTTCTACTGCAGTTGTACAGGGTCTTGGTGAGACCACACCTGGAGTATTGCATACAGTTTTGGTCTCCAAATCTGAGGAAGGATATTATAGCCATAGAGGGAGTGCAGAGAAGGTTCACCAGACTGATTCCTGGGATGTCAGGACTTTCATATGAAGAAAGACTGGATAGACTTGGCTTATACTCGCTAGAATTTAGGCGATTGAGAGGGGATCTTATAGAAACGTACAAAATTCTTATGGGGTTGGACAGGCTAGATGCAGGAATATTGTTCCCGATGTTGGGGAAGTCCAGGACAAGGGGTCACAGCTTAAGGATAAGGGGGAAATCCTTTAAGACCGAGATGAGAAAAAACTTTTTCACACAGAGAGTGGTGAATCTCTGGAACTCTCTGCCACAGAGGGTAGTTGAGGCCAGTTCATTGGCTATATTTAAGAGGGAGTTAGATGTGGCCCTTGTGGCTAAAGGGATCAGGGGGTATGGAGAGAAGGCAGGTACGGGATACTGAGTTGGATGATCAGCCATGATCATATTGAATGGCGGTGCAGGCTTGAAGGGCCGAATGGTCTACTCCTGCACCTATTTTCTATGTATCTATGTATGTATCTCAGAGAAAACAACTCAACTGCTGCACCACCAAAATTGGGCTTAAAAATAGTAAAATTCAATTAGTAAAATTTAAAAAAAATAATAATTGATGTACCTGCAGAAATAGGCCAAGTATTGCTTTGAATTTGTACTGATAGTGGATGATCAGCCATGATCACATTGAATGGGGGTGCTGGCTAGAAGGGCCGAATGGCCTACTCGTGCACCTATTGTCTATTGTCAATTGTAATTGACTCATGGTCGTAGTGTTGTGCTTATCATTCCTGATTTAGCAACAAAACTGAGTGAGACCCTCATTGTCTGATGCTCAGCTACACACAATCTGCTGGAGGAACTCAGCAGATCAAGCAGCATGTATGAGAGGAAATAAATTGTCAACATTTTAGGAGGAGACCCCTCAATCAGGACACTGAAACTCCTGGTCATTATGATACTTTACTTTTATCGGGATTGCTGTCCATTTGAAAAGTTGCTGATGTGACCAGGGGCTTACGCCAGTTTTCCCTGCAGAGAGCAGCAAAGATCAGAATATGATCAAACTCCAGCACTTTTGCTTTTTGCCTGCAGCGTTTATTTCAGTAATTTTCAGCCAGTGGAAACTCAATTTAGCTCTGGTTCTATCTCACTCTCTATTTAATTCTTCATTTTTAGCTTGAGCTGTTTTTATTCTCTTCCGGCCAGATTGGCCTAATACAAGTCACTACTAAACCATGTTTACTTTTAATTTCCATGCTATAGTTAAAATTACCAGAACATAAGTGACACAAACAAGTGCAGATTAGGAAAAGGGGAAGTGCATCGAGACATGGGTGAGCTTGTACATCACTCACTGAAAGTAAGCATGCAGGTAGAGCAGGCAGTGAAGAAAGCTAATGGCTTTGTGAGAGGATTTGAGTTTAGGAGGAAGGAGGTCCTACTGCAGTTGTACAGGGACCTGGTGAGACCGCACCTGGAATATTGTGTGCAATTTTGATCTCCTAATTTGAGGAAGGACATTATTGCTATTGAAGGAGTTCACCAGGTTAATTCCCGGGAAGGCGGGACTGACATATGATGAAAGAATGGGTCGACTGGGCTTGTATTCATTGGCATTTAGAAAGATGAGAGGAGATCTTATAGAAACATATAAAATTCTTAAAGGATTGGACAGGCTAGATGCAGGAAAAATGTTCCTGATGTTGGGGGAGTCCAGAATGAGAGGTCACAGTTTAAGATTAAGGGGTAGGCCATTTAGGACTAAGATGAGGAAAAACTTTTTCACCCAGAGAGTTGTGAATCTGTGGAATTCTCTGCCACAGAAGGCATTGGAGTCCAATTCACTGGATGTATTCAGGAGGGAGTTAGATTTAGTTCTTAGGGCTAAAGGAATTAAGGGATATGGAGAAAAAGCAGGAACGGGGTACTGAATTAGATGATCAGCCATGATCATATTGAATGGCGATGCTGGCTCAAAGGCCTACTCCTGCACCTATTTTTCTATGTTCTATGTTTCTACTTCTCGGTAGGTGCTGGACATTGTTCCGTTTCTTCCATTTACTGTGTGATACACGGTCCTCGGAAATCACAATACCGTCAGTAACTTAATTTTTAAACAAGACTTGTTCCGACCAATGCTGCAAGAAACCAAATGGGCAGGCATCCTTTGTGGTTTATATATGTACAACTAGAAGTGAATTTGCCGAGTCTCAAACTCTATTGCTAGAATGGCATACTCCTGCACCTATGTTTCTATGTTTCTAGAATCCATTCAACCTAATCCCTGAATTTGAAAGTTCTCCCCCAAAAAAAACTATCTTCTATGGTGAAGCATGAATTCCCTACATGGGTCTACACTTCTGTCATCTAATATTCAGTTTTGAGAAATGATTTGGATGTGTAATACTGAAAAATCTCCCGAGGACAGTTGTCTCTTTGCAATATATCCACCTGCCTGTTGCTAATTCCATGCTTCCAACTGATGTCAATTGGGCCTATCACAATAAGCTTTCCAAATAATGCTAGAAGTCATTCCACTTCATATTTCTAATGGGTGGAAAAGTATTTTGATCTATTGAAAGACCCCGCCATCAAATATAATTCAGGGGCTCCAGCCCTCTGAAAGTCAGGCTATTAGATATTAGGACAAATTAAACATATCAGCTCAAAATAGACTAGTCTTGGACCCATACAACATGGAAACAGGCCCTTCGACACACCAAGTCTGCGCCAATCAGCAATCACCCCATACATTAGCACTAACCTACACACTAAAGGCAATTTCCAATTTGGAGAGGCTAATTAATCTATAAGCCTGTAGGTCTTTGGAATGTGGGAAGAAACCAAAGCACCCAGAAAAAAAACTTGGGTGAACATACGAACTCCTTACAAACAGCAGTCGTAATCAGGATCGAACCCGGGTCTGTGGCGCTGTAAGGCAGCAACTTTACCGCTGAGCCACTGCGCCACACAACATCTCTCAAAGTTTTGCATGATTCTGCTTCCTAATATTAATCTGTAATTTTCCACTCAATATCTGGAATGTCTTTGCTTGGGACAAGAATTTAAAATGTAGATCAATGGCACAGTGGCACAGCACTAGATTTGTTGCCTTACTAGATACACAGGTTCAATCCTGACTGTGGGTGCTGTCTTTACAGAGTTTGTATGTTCTCGCCATACTTTTGTGTATTTTCTCCCACACTCCGAAGATGTTCAGGTTTGTAGGTTGGTTGGCTTCAGTAAAAATTGTAAACTGTCCCTAGCGAGTTGGATAGTGCAAGTGGACGGGGATCGCTGGTCAGTGCAAATACGGTGGGCCAAACGGCCTGTTTCCACACTGCATAACTAAACTAAACTAAATGGCAATATTTAAACCAACATTTAACCAAACAAAAATGTTCACTTAATCTTCAGCGGGACAGTGGCGTAGCAGGCAGTGTTGCTATCTGATAGCACTAGAGACGTGGGTTCAATCCTGACCGCAGTTGCTATCTAGCAGTGAAGTTTGCCTGCTGTCCATGTGACCGTGTGGATTTCCTCTGGCTGCTCCAGTTTTCTCCCACAACCAAAAGACCTGCAGGTGTGTAGGTTAACTGACCTCTGTAAATGGCCCCAATTGTCCAGGGAGTGGATGCAAAAGTGGGAAAACACATGGGCTTGTTTCCATGCTGTATCTCTAACCTAACCTTCCTAACGCTAGGGACACAAGAAACTGAAGATGCTGGAATCTTGAACAAACAGACAAAGTGCTGGAGCAACTCAGCGAATCAGGTGGCATCTGGAGAGAGAATGGACAGATCTGGGACCCTTCTTCAGACACTGGTTTTAAAAATGGACAATAATTCGCTAACTATGCACACCACGCCCTCCTGTGGTTGTGGGGTGAGGGACAAGCAGCATCTTCTAATTCCCAACTGCTGGAGGAACACTGAAGGGTCCCAACCGCAAACCTTGTTTCTTTCCACTCATGCAGCCTGGCCCGCGGGGTTCATCTATTGTGTTTTGTTGCCCAAGGATTCCAGCATCTGCAGTCTCTTGGGACCCTCAAGGTCTAATTGTTATTACATGGCCTCGTTGGGACAAGGGGAGGGGAAAATAGGAGAGATTTGTATTTCTATTTTAAGATCCCAGTGAGGTTACGGTAATTCCTAACCTGTCTGTTTTGAAATAGGATCCCGCTTCAGCCCAGTTCCCGGCAGCTTGAGTGTGGCCACGACCTGAGCGAAGTTTAGCAGACAGGTGGAGAAACAAACCCAGAGTCGGTTACGTCAGCAATTTACCGCTAAAGAAAAATAAATTAAATATACAGTACTTTCCCAAATATCGTCTCGTCCGGTTTTTCCTGCTAAAGAGTCAGGTTTAGCGATACCTGCACGAGATAGCCCAGCTGTTGGCGGTTGTGCAGTAGCAAGCAGAAGAAGCGATTAATTTACAATTTGGACGCTTTATGAAATGTACATATTACATATTAGTACAATTCGTATTACATAGTGCCGGAAATCATCGTTTTAAGCATCAACAGTTTTTTAAAGCGATGTAACTTTTTTGGTTACTGCCATTATTTTCGACCTGTTAATGCACCAGTTTATTGGACTCAAGCGGGATGAAGCCCTTTTAACGGCTTGAGTCTGACTGAAGCGCCCCGTTGTGTGCCCGGTCGGTGGGACTGGATGCTGACTCGGTCGCAGCGAGGTGCAGCCTCGCAGTGTCGCTGCCCACCCACCCGCCCCACTGCTCGCCCGCCCCACTGCTCGCCCGCCCCACTGCTCGCCCGCCTCACTGCGCCCACCTGCTTTCCCGGCGTTTCTTAGGAGCCTCTAATTTCAGACCTGCCTTACAATCTCTATGTATCTCTACATCCACCTGTGTCTGCCCAATTCTTGCCACGTCCTTTTTGTGCCCGCTCTCTCTTTCGCGGTCCTTGAGTTTTAGCCACAGTAACTCGTATGTTGCCCTCAGCAAACGAGGATAAAATACAATCAGTCACTAAAAAAAAAGTCTTTAAAAAAAAAACTTACGACGTGCATCAAGTTGTTCTGGGTGTGGTTTGCGGAAGAAGTTAGAGAGTTTGTTCTGTTCAACTTTTGTTGTTGTTGAGTGACTGCACAGAAAACTTCACAACAAACTTTGTAGATCACGTGACTGTATCTGGTTGTCAGTAAACTCAAACCTCAACGGCCTTTTCTGCATTCAGCACATTTTAATTTTCCCAAAACTGTTTTACTTTCAAGTCACTTATCACAATCATGTGAAATAGATCTACAAGCTTTAAAAAAAAGGAAAAAAAGTAGTTTTAAATATCAAACTGACACACGCGTCCTGCAGGAAACCACATTAAACTTATTTTTCAGCCAAGTGGTTTTATTCATTTCAAACAGATCACATATATAAGCTGTTTTTATCAGTGGGACGTGGGATGCAAGAAGTTTTAGAAAGAGTGAAAAAGGATGAACATTTCATTAATCTCCCATCACAGAAAAATAAGCGTATTTTAGTATTCTAAGTTCAGCATTTAGCTCTTAATATAAGTCAAATTTAATAGGCTTGGTTCAACTGTCGTGAAAGTTTTCAATCACTTTTCTTGTCAGGTGCAAGATCTGGGTAATGTTTTGATCAAAACATCCTAAACAATAAATATTGCAGCAGACTTCACTGTTCTGAAGTGATTACAAATGTTGACATTTTCTACCTCATTCCAATTTTGCATCAAAAGGAAACACTGCATCAAGGAAAAAATCAAATCAGAGTGAACATAGGATCCATGATTGTTTCAATGTTTTTGCTGACCGGTTTGAAGCCAAAGACAGAACAATGCCTGTTGGAGGGTTTCTTTTCTCATGTAATGATATAAATTATTAATGTTGTATTGCTCAGAAGTGACAGGCGATGTGAGTGGCCTTGTAACATCCACCAAGTTACACCATTCAGTGTAAAAAAGGATCATAACCTGTATGTCAAGGGTCATAGGTGAGGCATGGACAACCATACTGAAGGGCAATTGTATAAATGTTTGAAGCAGGAAATGTTGCAAGCATAAAAGCAGAGAGAAAGGCTGATTGGAACAGTTCTGGATTGTTCCTAGTAGAGATACAATGGTTTAAAATGCTAATAACGTGCACAACCCAATAAGTAATGCAATATCAAGAAGCTTTGTTCTATTCAGGACGGCATTTTTAAAGTGTTATGTCAACATTTATGATAGATATTCTTGATGAGACTTTCTTCATTGGGCATTCAGTAACATGAGGCCCTATTCCCTAGATTATCCAGATAGTCTTTTGACAGCTGGTGCTGTGGTAACTTCACAGGCGTTTCCTTGGTGTCCCCCACCCCCCTCCCCCCCTACCACCCCATCCTAGGTGCCAAAAACCTTCTCTACCTCTCACAATATTGATTATATTAACCAAGAGGCACAATGGGCATGCTATTCCCCACTCGACAATTCCAAGAAAGATGCGAGCAGCAGCATCAAGCCAATGTTAACAAAACCTTTGACTCCATCATTTAGACAGGAGTGTGAAATACCTTCCTGAGATTCAACTGCCCACAGAAATACATCTCTATCTATTATGTAGTTTAGTTAGTTGATTGTCACATGTATCAAGGTACAGTGAAAAGGTTTTTGTTGCACGCTACCTGGTCAGCGGAAAGGCTATACATGATTACAATGATGATTACAACTATACATGATCAAGGCCTTAAGCCTTGATGGAATTGAAGATCACCAAGAATGTTGTTAATCAATGGATCTACAGCATAATTAAACATAATGATACAAAATTGTTATAGTGAAACATACGCAATGTCATTTCCTCAAATATGCCGCCAGTATTATCTAACCTCACCTTCTTGCATTTCTTCCATTAAGTCCAATTTATCAAATTTGTTCAAAATCTAATAATGGACAAGAAAAGATGCTTCACTACTAAATATTGAGATGACTGAAGCTAACGTCTTTAGGCCTCTTCCTATAGATCGTATAGAGGTATATAAAACCACAAGGGAAATAGATAGGGCGAGTCTTTTACCCAGAGTACAGGGATCGAGAACAAGAGGACACAGGTTAAATGTGAGAGGGAAAGGATTTAATAGGAATTTGAAAGGCAACTTTTTCACTCAGAAGGTGGTGGGTACATGGAACACACTGCCAGGGGAAGAGCTTGAGATAGGTACCATAAGGTCATAAGGTATAGTAGAATTAGGCCATTCAGCCCATCAAGTCTACTCCGCCATTCAATCATGACTGATCTATCTCACCCTCCCAAACCCATTCTCCTGCCTTCTCCCTATAACACATGTACTTATCAAGAATCTATCTATCTCTGCCTTAACAATATCCACTGACTTGGCCTCCACAACCTTCTATGGCAAATAATTCCATAGATTCACCACCCTCTGACTAAAGACATTTCTCCCATCTCCTTCCTAAAAGAACGTCCTTTAATTTACTATAACAGCAGATACTTGGGCAGGTGCATGAATAGGAAAGGTTTAGAGGATGTTGGGCCAAACACAAGCAAATGGGACAAGCCTAGATGGTCAGCATTGACAAATTGGGCTGAATGGTCTGTTTCTGTGCCGTTTGACTGTATGACTATCCCGCTTGTGCATGTTTGGATCAAGGCTGCAAAGAAGTGTAGAGATAGCACAAGATGGCAGAACCAATCTGGGCATTGATGATTAGGTTATTGGTGAATATGCTTGGTAGAATTGTCAAGGAGAACAAAAGAAACATGATAACTGTTCGTATTTCTGAATTTGTTTCAATGAGTATAAATAATTAAGCAATGAACAGGTTGTTGGTGAGAAAATGGCACATGATAGCACTTTCATGACCTCTTGCCATTATGTTACTGATGATTGAGAGCCAATTAATGGAGAAGTAATTGGGTAGGTTAATTTGTATTGCTTTTTGTGGACTAGATAAACCACATTTTCCACATGGTCAGGTACATACAGGCAAGCAGTTCTATTATATATTGAAACACTAGATATATGGGGTTTTTTTAATGCATCTACAAGCATCTCCTTTTGATATTTCCATTTACAAGTGCAAATCAAATTGGAAATGAACTGGGTCAATAATCATTCAATCTTGTCAAAAGCACCAGAATCAGACATTTAAAAGTGTTATATACATAATAACTTGTTTAATGGCAGGGTTTTTATTTTCCACATTGACAGACCAGATATTAAGTTTCCTCTATTATTCTTTGTTATGAACATATACATAAAATGACCTTCACCTGGAGCTCTGTGTTTTTTTAAATTATCACAAACCATTGTGTCTTAAGGTTGAAACTGAAAAAAACAGATTTAAACATTTAAAAAAAACTTTACTGCATTTATAAATTATTTTCTTTTAGTTCCATATTCCTAGGTTACAAAAGTTCAACCTCTGTAAGCAGGCACATCTAATTTGACTGATGCAAAAGAGCTCAAATATACAACAGCAAATATTTGCAAATATCAGATAACAGCAGCTGTGTCACCTTTTGGCTTCACATATTTATATATTTACAGCTCTTCAAATATCTAGTTGATGAGTTTCAGTCCATGTCACTGGCAGTCTGAAATAATGCTATTACAAACTTGGTTCTGGCTGCAGACTGAATACTATAAAGAGCTTTTCAGTTTTCTTACAGCGCTCTATAGATTTGTGTTAATTTATTCTACCATTTTCCTATAAGTCAGTAAAAAAGGAAGCAGAAACCCTCTCTAAAAGGAAGTGGTGAAGGCAGGAGGTGGGGAGGAGAGTGAAACTGTTTTAGGTTAATTGGAAAAGCTAATTTCCTGCATCAGGTACAGACATGGCAAATGAACAGGCAAATATTTGTCAAATGTAATTTTTATTTTTAAGAACTGATCTCTAATTCAAAGTGTAAATTATCTTGATCAGAGAAGGGGGAAGTAATGTGTCTGTTTTTAATTGTTTCAGAGTTTGAAAAAGAAATGAAACTTTGCTAAGGTATTTCTTTTAACTTCCTTTTTTACACAATATCTTCACCAGTAAATTCTGAACCAGCAGTGAAACATTGATCTCATTTTATGTTAAAGAATCGGAACAATATTAGACCAATTTTCCCCTCAAGCCCACTTCACCATTCAGTAAAATCATGGCCTATCTGATCTTGCGCTCAACTCTATTTTCCTGCTATTAGAGATCATTCTTGGCACCTGACTTACCGAAAATCTTTCCCTTGGCTTTGAATACATCCATAATTGAACATCCAAATATCTTCACAGTAGAGAATTCCAACAATGGGGATAGAAAATTAACAATTAATTATATAATGCTCCTTTTGATGAAAGGTCGAAACATAAGAGACTACAACATAGTACAGCAAAGGCCTTTCGACCCTCGATGTTCGTGCCAAACATGATATAAGTTAAACAAATCTTCTCTGCCTGCATGTTATATGCATGGCGTGGGGTCAGAGCTTAGAAGTGAAATGTAGATCCAGGTGAGGATGGTTTATTGACAGTTGGGTAAGGAGGGAGAGAGAAGGAGGGAGACACTAACCAAGTCTAGTGATGATAAATGGAAAAGGCATGATGTGTACATGGTGCATAGATAATGAAGAGAGGAAGGGTTGAGATGGAGAACCAGAGAGAGTGGGGTACTGGGTAGTAGGGAACAGAGGTGGAGGGAGTGGAAGGAAAATAGAGGAATAGGGAACCCAGAGGAGGACGAGGAGGCAGAGGGGAAAGAAAATAGCTGGCAGATGTGGGAGTGGTAAGAGAAAAGTGTGCTCATTGGTTTGAAACATTAACTCTGTTTCTCTCTGCATAAATACTGCCTGACCTGCTGAGAATTTCCAAGACTTTCTGTGTTTAATTGCCATTTCTGTTAATTTACATTGACAGGGTGGAACAGTGGTGCAGCGGTAGAGTTGCTGCCTTACAGCACCAGTGACCCGGGATCGATCATGACTATGGGTGCTGTCTGTACCAAATTTGTACGTTCTCCCTGTGACCTTGCATGTTTTCACCGGGTGCTCCAGTCTCCTCCCATACTCCAAATATGTAGGTTTATATGTTAATTGGCATTTGTAAATTTTCACTAGCGTGTCGGATAGTGCTAGTCGCTGGTCAGCGCGGACACAGTATGCCAAAGGGCCCTTTTCCATTCTGTGTCTCTAAAGTCTATTGTGTAAAGTTTAAATTCCAAAGAATCACAGCCTCAAAGAGAATAGGTTCCTCCACCCTCATTATGAAGCTTTGTGGGTCTGTCCCACTTAGGTGACTTTTTAGGCGACTGCAGGAGGCTATGCAGTCGCCACTTGTTCGCAGGAGGTTGCCGGGGAGTCGCCTTCATGGTCGTGAGGAGTTCCCACATTCTGGGAACCAGTTGCGGCCTCATTATGGTTGCCGTGAATTTTTTAACATGTTGAAAAATTAGCAGCAACTAGAATGAAGTTGCCATAGAGAGTAGCGAGAATTCTCGCCAGGAGGTCCTAGTGGGTTGCCAGTAGGTCGAAGGTTCTCGGAGGTTCTCGTAGGTTGTTGCCGGTGCTTACCGGTGAATTTCATTGGTTCACTGGGGAAAAAAAGGTAAGCAGTAGTTTTCAGAACCAAGGATAACCGACTGGTAATGTTAAATGTCTGCTGAGCTTCAGAGCCGTATATCTCTGGCTTCTTAAAAGTTGTCTCCACTCCTTCTCCCCCCTCCCCCCCCCTCTCCTCCCCTCTTTTAAAGGACTTACTGTACACTGTGCTTTAGCCGTCTTTTTACAGCGCTAACCTTCCTGTTCATCGCGGTGTGTGTCTGTTTCACCTTGGCTTTGCACCGTGTGAATTTTTTAGACAGCGCTCCCCCTGCTTGCCCTGTCCCCCGCCTGCATAACGGGCTGGTGAAGGAAGCGATGTGTTTGTGTGTGTGTGTGTGTGTTCCACTCTGACAGTCGCAGGTCCAGATGATGTTTTTTCAGGCGACTGCCGGCAACTTGACAGTCGTTGGCAGTCCGTTAAAAAATCGCATGTGGGACTGGCCCATAAGCCTCTTGATGTTAAAATTGCTCGGAGGGAGAAACATCTTCTCATCATTTATTTTGTCAAGCCACTTCAGAATCTAACATGTTTTCTGTAAAATCAACTGTTCTTCTCTATCTTTGCTCACAAGACAAATTATTTATCCTTAGAGTCAACCTGAGGAATTGTAAGGGTAAAAAGACCCTAATGGGAGTTACCTGCAGGCCCCCAAACAGTAGCCTGGATATAGGGTGCAAGTTTAATCAAGATTTGAAATTGGCATGTAGCAAAGGTAATGCTATGGTGGTTATGGGAGATTACTGCATGCATGTAGACGGGGAAAATCAGGTTGGTACTGGACTCCAAGAAAGGGAGTTTGTGGAGTGCCTCCGTGATGGATTCTTAGAGCAGCTTGTACTGGAGCCTACGAGGGAGAAGGCAATTCTCGATTTAGTGTTGTGTAATGAACCGGATTTGATAAAGGGAACTCAAGGTAAAGGAGCCATTAGGTAGTGACCGTAATATGATAAGTTTTAATCTACAATTTGAGGGAGAAAGGAAAATGAGAAGTGTCAGTATTACAGTTGAGCAAAGGGGACTATGGAGGCATGAGGGAGGAGCTGGCCAAAGTTAACTGGAAAGAGACCCACTCTTGTGACAGTGGAACAAAAATGGCAGGTATTTTTGGGAATAATACAGAAGGTGCAGGATCAGTTCATTCCAAAGAGGAAGAAAGATTCTAAGGGGAGTAAGAGGCGACCGTGACTGACAAGGGAAGTCAAGGACAGTATAAAAATAAAAGAGAAGAAGCATAACATGGCAAAGATGAGCGGAAAGCCAGAGGATTGGGGACATTTTAAAGAGCAACCGAAGATAACGAAAAGGGCAATATGGGGAGAAAAGATGAGGTACAAAGGTAAGCCAGCCAAGAATATAAAGGAGGATATTAAAAGCTTCTTTAGGTATGTGAAGAGGAAAAAATTAGTTAAGACAAATGTGGGTCCCTTGAAGACAGAAACAGGTGAATTTATTATGGGGAACAAGGAAATAGCAGATGAGTTGAACAGGTACTTTGGATCTGTCTTCACTAAGGAAGACACAAACAATCTCCCAGATGTATTATTGGCCAGAGGACCTTAAGTGACGGAGGAACTGAAGGACATTCTCATTAGGCAGGAAATGGTGTTGGGTAGGCTGATGGGACTGGACGCTGATAAATCCCCAGGGCCTGATGGTCTACATCCCAGGGTACTTAAGGGGGTGGCTCTAGAAATTGTGGACGCATTGGTGATCGGTTTCCAATGTTCTATAGATACAGGATCAGTTCCTGTGGATTGGAGGGTAGCTAATGTTATCCCACTTTTTAAGAAAGTAGGGAGAGAGAAAACAGGGAATTATAGGCCAGTTAGCCTGACATCGGTGGTGGGGAATATGTTGGAGTCAATCATAAAAGATGAAATATCGGCACATTTGGATTGCAGTAACAGGATCGGTCTGAGTCAGCATGGATTTAAGATGGGGAAATCATGCTTGACTAATCTTCTGGAATTTTTTGAGCATGAAACTAGGAAAAAGAACAAGGCAGAGCCAGTGGATGTAGTGTACTTGGACTGTCAGAAAGCCTTTGACAAGGTCCCACATAGGACATTAGTGGGCAAAATTAGAACACATGGTATTGGGGGTATGGTACTGATGGATAGAAAATTGGTTGGCAGACAGCAAACAAAGAGTGGGGATTAATGGGTCCCTTTCAGAATGGCAGACAGTGACTAGTGGGGTAACGCAAGGCTCGTTGCTGGGACCACAGCTATTTACAATATACATTAATGAATTAGATGAAGGGATTAAAAGTAACATGATCAAATTTGCAGATGTCACAAATCTGGGTGGCAGTGTGAACTGTGAGGAGGATGTTATGAGGATGAAGGGTGACTTGGACAGGTTGGGTGAGTTGGCAAATGCTGTTTAATGTGGATAAATGTGAGGTTATCCACTTTGGTGGCAAGAACAGGAAGGCAGATTATTATCTGCATGGTGTCAAATTAGGAAAAGGGGAAGTACAGTGAGATCTGGTTATACATCAGTCACTGAAAGTAAGCATGCAGGTACAGCAGGCAGTGAAGAAAGCTAAAATGGCATGTTGGCCTTCATAACAAGAGTAGTTGAACATAGGAGTAAAGAGGCCTTTCTGCAGTTATACATGGGCCCTGTTGAGACCACACCTGGAGAATTGTGTGCAGTTTTTGTCTCCAAATTTGAGGAAGGACATTCTTGCTATTGAGGGATTGCAGCGTAGGTTCATGAGGTTAATTCCCGGGATGGCTGGACTGTCATATGTTAATAGAATGGAGCGACTGGGCTTGTATACACTGGAATTTGGAAGGATGAGAGGGGATCTTTTGAAACACGCTAGTGGCATGAAACATGTTCCCGATGTTGGGGGAGTGCAGAACCAGGGGCCACCGTTTAAGAATAAGGGGTAGGCCATTTAGAACAGAGATGAGGAAACCCTTTTTCATCCAGAGAGTTGTGAATCTGTGGAATCTCTGCCTCAGAAGGCAGTGGAAGCCGATTTTCTGGATGCTCTCAAGAGAGAGTTAAATAGAGCTCTTAAAGATAACGATAGGATATGGGGAGAAGGCAGGAACGGGGTACTGATTGTGGATGATCAGCCATGATCACAGTGAATGGCTGTGCTGGCTCGAAAGGCTGAATGGCCTACTCCTGCACCTATTGTCTATTGTCTACTATCTATTGACAAATTTCTGTGAATTGCCTCCAGCGCAAGAGTAATCCTCCTCTTACAGGGAGACGAACATTGAAAGCAGTAACTTGGATAAAGTTTCAAGAGTCAAGAGTGTTTTATTGTCATATGTCCCAGATAGAACAATGAAATTCTTACTTGCAGCAGCATAACAGAATATGTAAACATAGTACACTGCAAACAATATAATAAACGAGAAAAAAAAGTTCAGTGTGTGTATATTCAGGAGAGATATCTGTTCCATGTATAATGATTTAGTAAGCGCTCTATATGTAGGTAGTAAGCCCTACTACAAGCATAAACATAAGACACATAACATCAGGCCTGGCTGGAATAAGTATGTAGCTGAGTATCGTGCTGAAGCCCGTGAAGCCACTAATCATGGGCTATGGCAGGTGGACCCAGACAGGGGCCTGTGTTTGAGTACAAGAAGCTCACTAATGCAAGATATAAATATGCTGTTCGCTTCATCTGTAAAAATGAGCAAGCTATGAGGGCTGATTCCATGGCTAAGAAGCTGCTAAGTAACAATGCTACAGATTTTTGGAAAGAAGTGAGAGCTCTTAACAGTTGCCAAACAACTTTACCATGCACTGTAGATGGAATCTCCGGAACTGCTAATATTGCGGAGTTATGGCGATAACATTATAGTACTTCATTCAACTGTGTCCAAGGTGACTTGTATAGGGTGGACAATATTGAGAGTAATGACTCAATGGTGATTATGTCACATGAGGTGTATCATGCTATGAACAAGCTGTCCAACAACAAAGCAAGTGGCTTGGATCATATTTCTGCTGAACATCTTAAGTATGCGAGAATGAGGATAGCTCCTCTCCTTGATATTTGTTTTACTGGCTTTATGATTCATGGCTTGTTACCAGACTCAATGTGGTCTGTTCTGTTAGTGCTGGTAAACCAGGCAGCCTAAATAATTACAGGCCCATAGCTTGAGCCAGCATATTGTCAAAAGTTTTAGAAAGAGTTCTGCTGGATAGAATAAATGAGTTTCATAACTCCACAGACAATCAGTTTGGTTTTAAAGCTAAACATGGCACTGACTTATGCATATATGCCCTTAAGGAGATTGTAAACAAATATAGAGGCAAAAACTCTTCAATCCTTATGTGCTTTATTGATGCATCCAAAGCCTTTGACCGTGTTAATCACAGAAAGCTGTTTGTTAAAACGAGTCAAAGAGGGGTGCCTAAATACATTGTGAGAATTCTGGCCTACTGGTATGCCCACCAGACTATGCAAATAAAATGGGGCAATAGGGTCTCAGCCCCATTTGGGGTTAGCAATGGTGTTAGACACGGGGGAATTTTGTCCTCAGTCCTTTTTAATCTTTAAATTGATGATCTGTCCAAACAATTGAAAGACTGTAATACTGGGTGCATGATTGGTAATACTTTAGTGAACCATATTATGTATGCAGATGATCTTGTGGTCTCTAGTCCATCTAGCGCTGGTCTCCAGCAGCTCCTTACTATATGTTCTGTGTATGGTGTGGAACATGATATCAGATATAATGCTGGTAAGAGTGCTGTTATGATCTGTGGAACCAAAGAGGATAAATGTCTAAAATTTCCTGATTTTAAATTGTCTGACAATAATCTTAGTGTCTGTAATAAGGTAAAATATCTAGGGCATTTTATTACAGAACAAATGACAGATGATGAGGATATTTATAGGCAACGACATATGCTGTATGTACAGGCGTATATTCTCTTGCGTAAGTTTGGTGCGTGTACAGATGTACTTGGTCATAAGGTATACTGCGCACCTGTGGTCGAACTATGGAAAGACAAGTTTGCAGAGACTAAAGGTGTCATATAATGATGCCATGAGAACACTGCTAAGGAAACCTAGATGGTGTAGTGCTAGTAACATGTTTGTGGCTGCAGGAGTCGGTACTTTAGAAGCTATCCTAAGAAATCATATGTATAAATTCATTTGCAGGATAAATGAACAAACTCTTTGAATCACTTCCCTCTGGAAGGCGACTCCGGATTGTCAAAGCTGCCACAGCCAGACATAAAAACAGTTTTCATCCACGAGTAGTTGCTCTACTCAACAGCCAAAAATCTGTAGCCTCCCTTTGATCTGGTATTTTGTTGGTTCACATGCTTGATCAATGGAGTTTTATCATTAATGTTTTATTATTATTAATGTTTAGTGTTTTCTGAGTCATTTAACTGTCACTGTATGTCATGTTGTTACTTGTGGGCGGAGCACCAAGGCAAATTCCTTGTATGTGAATACTTAGCAAATAAACTTACTTACTTACTTACTTACTTACTGTTCCTGAACATGGATGGTACAGTTTTCAGGCTCCTGTAACTTCATTCTGATGGCAGGGGTGAAATGAGTGTATGGCCAGGGTGGTGTGGGTCTCTGATGACGCTGGCTGCCTTTTTGAGGCAGCGTACTCCTTTCAACAACATTGAAAGCAGTAACTCAGATAAAGTTTCACCAACATTGACTATAGTTGACACTTCCTTATTTTTGTACTTCATTCCCTCTGCACTAAAGTCTTGCTCATTTGACTTCCTAATTATTTACTGTAGGTGTGTGGGAGTGGTTGGTTTTCTATTCCAGAATAATATGACCCTTTGTACTCTGATTGTGAGGAACCCTCTGATACTTGAATTTCTTTCTGATACATGAACATTCAACTATTTAATTTTCAGGCACCTGTAACTTCATTCTGGTGGCAGGGGTGACATGAGTCTATGGCCAGGGTGGTGTGGGTCTCTGATGATGCTGGCTGCCTTTTTGAGTGAAGAAGGTTCTCGACCTGAATTGTCATCCATTCCTTCTCTCCAGAGATGCTGCCTGTCCTGCTGAGTTTCTCCAGTGTTTTGTGTCTATCAACTATTTAATTGACTCTATTAAACCAAAAGGCTTGTTTTGTCAGCTCTGATCTCCATAAATCACAATTTTGAGAAGTTTAACATGGCCAGGTCCTACACAGTGAATAGTAGGGCTCCGGGGAGTGTTGTAGAGCAGAGGGATCAAGGGGTGCAGGTGCATGGTTCCTTGAAGGTCGAGGAATTGCAGGTTGATAACGTGGTCAAAATGTTTTTTGGTACATTGGCCTTCATCAGTCAGTATTAAATATAGAAGTTGGGAGATTATGTTGCAGTTGTATCAGATGTTTATGAGACCGCATTATTGTGTTCAGTTCTGGGCACCATGTTATAGGAAAGATGTTGTCAAGCTGGAAAGAGTACAGAGAAGATTTACGAGTATGTTGCCGGGACCAGAGAGTCTGAGCTTTAGGGAGAGGTTGAATCGGCTGAGACTATTCCCTGGAGTGCAGGAGGAAAAGGGGTGATCTTATAGAGCTGTATAAAATCATGAGCAGATCTTATAGAGCTGTATAAAATCACGAGTCTCTTGCCCAGAGTAGGGAAATCGAGGACCAGAGGACATAGGTTTAAGGTGAAGGGGAAAAGATTTAATAGGAATCTGAGGGATAACTTTTTCACACAAAGGGTGGTGGGTGTATGGAACAAGCTGCCAGAGGAGGTAGTTGAGGCTGGGACTATCCCAACGTTTAAGAAGCAGTTAGACAGGTACATGGATAGGACAGGTTTTGGGCGACATGGAGCAAACGCAGGCAGGTGGGACTAGTTTAGCTGGGACATGTTGGCCAGAGTAGGCAAGTTAGGCCGAAGCGCCTGTTTCCACACTGTGTCACTATGACTCTAAAACACTGAGTACACTTTTAAATTGCTGTGAATGGGAACCACGGTCGTACTTGGTCATAAGGTATACTGCGCACCTGTGGTCGAACTATGGAAAGACAAGTTTGCAGAGACTAAAGGTGTCATATAATGATGCCATGAGAACACTGCTAAGGAAACCTAGATGGTGTAGTGCTAGTAACATGTTTGTGGCTGCAGGAGTCAGTACTTTAGAAGCTATCCTAAGAAATTATATGTATAAATTCATTTGCAGGATAAATGACTCTAAAAATGTAATTATTGTGGCCTTGTCAAACGTAAGGTTTAGCACTACACGCTACGAATCCCAGTTGTGGAGACACTGGTATCGTCTCGTTGTACGACATTGATCATTCTTTTATTCTGGTTTTTAATTCATGTATTGTGTTTTTTTTAAATATATAATTTATGATGCATTTATAAGTGATATACTAAGATTTTATATGTACTTTATGATATTTTTTAATATGCAATGCATTTTTATGTAATGTTGCCCCTTGTCTGGACCTTGAGGCTGAAATAAAGTTTATTATTATTATTATATGCATATATACATAAACACAGACACACACAAACAAACAATAATAGTGTAAAAAGACAAATCCAATGCACCTAAGCCTTTGTGGTTCAGAGCTTATTTGAGGTTGTAGTGTTTAATAGCCTGATGGCTGAAGGGAAGAAGGTCTGGTTTGGCTCAGCCACCAAGCACGACACCTGGAGGCTGCAGCAAATCGTCCGATCAGCAGAGAAGGTTATTGGCTGCAACCTTCCCTCCATTGATGAACTGTACACTGCAAGGGCCAGGAAGCAAGCGGGCAAGATCATCTCTGACCCCTCTCACCCTGGCCACAAACTCTTTGAATCACTTCCCTATGGAAGGCGACTCCGGATTGTCAAAGCTGCCACAGCCAGACATAAAAACAGTTTTTATCCACGAGTAGTTGCTCTACTCGACAGCCAAAAATCTGTAGCCTCCCTTTGATCTGGTATTTTGTTGGTTCACATGCTTGATCAATGGAGTTTTATCATTAATGTTTTATTATTATTAATGTTTAGTGTTTTCTGAGTCATTTAACTGTCACTGTATGTCATGTTGTTACTTGTGGGCCGAGCACCAAGGCAAATTCCTTGTATGTGAATACTTAGCAAATAAACTTACTTACTTACTTACTTACTTACTTACTTACTGTTCCTGAACATGGATGGTACAGTTTTCAGGCTCCTGTAACTTCATTCTGATGGCAGGGGTGAAATGAGTGTATGGCCAGGGTGGTGTGGGTCTCTGATGATGCTGGCTGCCTTTTTGAGGCAGCGTACTCCTTTCAACAACATTGAAAGCAGTAACTCAGATAAAGTTTCACCAACATTGACTATAGTTGACACTTCCTTATTTTTGTACTTCATTCCCTCTGCACTAAAGTCTTGCTCATTTGACTTCCTAATTATTTACTGTAGGTGTGTGGGAGTGGTTGGTTTTCTATTCCAGAATAATATGACCCTTTGTACTCTGATTGTGAGGAACCCTCCGATACTTGCATTTCTTTCTGATACATGAACATTCAACTATTTAATTTTCAGGCACCTGTAACTTCATTCTGGTGGCAGGGGTGACATGAGTCTATGGCCAGGGTGGTGTGAGTCTCTGATGATGCTGGCTGCCTTTTTGAGTGAAGAAGGTTCTCGACCTGAATTGTCATCCATTCCTTCTCTCCAGCGATGCTGTCTGTCCTGCTGAGTTTCTCCAGTGTTTTGTGTCTATCAACAATTTAATTGACTCTATTAAACCAAAAGGCTTGTTTTGTCAGCTCTGATCTCCATAAATCTCAATTTTGAGAAGTCTAACATGGCCAGGTCCTACATAGTGAATAGTAGGGCTCCGGGGAGTGTTGTAGAGCAGAGGGATCAAGGGGTGCAGGTGCATGGTTCCTTGAAGGTCGAGGAATTGCAGGTTGATAACATGGTCAAAATGTTTTTTGGTACATTGTCCTTCATCAGTCAGTATTAAATATAGAAGTTGGGAGATTATGTTGCAGTTGTATCAGATGTTGATGAGACCGCATTATTGTGTTCAGTTCTGGGCACCATGTTATAGGAAAGATGTTGTCAAGCTGGAAAGAGTACAGAGAAGATTTAGGAGTATGTTGCCGGGACCAGAGAGTCTGAGCTTTAGGGAGAGGTTGAATCGGCTGAGACTATTCCCTGGAGTGCAGGAGGAAAAGGGGTGATCTTATAGAGCTGTATAAAATCATGAGCGGATCTTATAGAGCTGTATAAAATCACGAGTCTCTTGCCCAGAGTAGGGAAATCGAGGACCAGAGGACATAGGTTTAAGGTGAAGGGGAAAAGATTTAATAGGAATCTGAGGGATAACATTTTCACACAAAGGGTGGTGGGTGTATGGAACAAGCTGCCAGAGGAGGTAGTTGAGGCTGGGACTATCCCAACGTTTAAGAAGCAGTTAGACAGGTACATGGATAGGACAGGTTTTGGGCGACATGGAGCAAACGCAGGCAGGTGGGACTAGTTTAGCTGGGACATGTTGGCCAGAGTAGGCAAGTTAGGCCAAAGCGCCTGTTTCCACACTGTGTCACTATGACTCTAAAACACTGAGTACACTTTTAAATTGCTGTGAATGGGAACCACGGTCGTACTTGGTCATAAGGTAAACTGCGCACCTGTGGTCGAACTATGGAAAGACAAGTTTGCAGAGACTAAAGGTGTCATATAATGATGCCATGAGAACACTGCTAAGGAAACCTAGATACATAGATACATAGAAATTAGGTGCAGGAGTAGGCCATTCGGCCCTTCGAGCCTGCACCGCCATTCAATACGATCATGGCTGATCATCCAACTCAGTATCCCGTACCTGCCTTCTCTCCATACCCCCTGATCCCTTTAGCCACAAGGGCCACATCTAATTCCCTCTTAAATATAGCCAATGAACTGGCCTCAACTACCCTCTGTGGCAGAGAGTTCCAGAGATTCACCACTCTCTGTGTGAAAAAGTTTTTCCTCATCTCGGTCTTAAAGGATTTTCCCCTTATCCTTAAGCTGTGACCCCTTGTCCTGGACTTCCCCAACATCGGGAACAATCTTCCTGCATCTAGCCTGTCCAACCCCATAAGAATCTTGTACGTTTCTATAAGATCCCCTCTCAATCTCCTAAATTCTAGCGAGTATAAGCCAAGTCTATCCAGTCTTTCTTCATATGAAAGTCCTGACATCCCAGGAATCAGTCTGGTGAACCTTCTCTGCACTCCCTCTATGGCTATAATGTCCTTCCTCAGATTTGTGTAGTGTAGTGGTGTAGTGCTAGTAACATGTTTGTGGCTGCAGGAGTCAGTACTTTAGAAGCTATCCTAAGAAATTATATGTATAAATTCATTTGCAGGATAAATGACTCTAAAAATGTAATTATTGTGGCCTTGTCAAACGTAAGGTTTAGCACTACACGCTACGAATCCCAGTTGTGGAGACACTGGTATCGTCTCGTTGTACGACATTGATCATTCTTTTATTCTGGTTTTTAATTCATGTATTGTGTTTTTTTTAAATATATAATTTATGATGCATTTATAAGTGATATACTAAGATTTTATATGTACTTTATGATATTTTTTAATATGCAATGCATTTTTATGTAATGTTGCCCCTTGTCTGGACCTTGAGGCTGAAATAAAGTTTATTATTATTATTATATGCATATATACATAAACACAGACACACACAAACAAACAATAATAGTGTAAAAAGACAAATCCAATGCACCTAAGCCTTTGTGGTTCAGAGCTTATTTGAGGTTGTAGTGTTTAATAGCCTGATGGCTGAAGGGAAGAAGGTCTGGTTTGGCTCAGCCACCAAGCACGACACCTGGAGGCTGCAGCAAATCGTCCGATCAGCAGAGAAGGTTATTGGCTGCAACCTTCCCTCCATTGATGAACTGTACACTGCAAGGGCCAGGAAGCAAGCGGGCAAGATCATCTCTGACCCCTCTCACCCTGGCCACAAACTCTTTGAATCACTTCCCTATGGAAGGCGACTCCGGATTGTCAAAGCTGCCACAGCCAGACATAAAAACAGTTTTTATCCACGAGTAGTTGCTCTACTCGACAGCCAAAAATCTGTAGCCTCCCTTTGATCTGGTATTTTGTTGGTTCACATGCTTGATCAATGGAGTTTTATCATTAATGTTTTATTATTATTAATGTTTAGTGTTTTCTGAGTCATTTAACTGTCACTGTATGTCATGTTGTTACTTGTGGGCCGAGCACCAAGGCAAATTCCTTGTATGTGAATACTTAGCAAATAAACTTACTTACTTACTTACTTACTTACTTACTTACTGTTCCTGAACATGGATGGTACAGTTTTCAGGCTCCTGTAACTTCATTCTGATGGCAGGGGTGAAATGAGTGTATGGCCAGGGTGGTGTGGGTCTCTGATGATGCTGGCTGCCTTTTTGAGGCAGCGTACTCCTTTCAACAACATTGAAAGCAGTAACTCAGATAAAGTTTCACCAACATTGACTATAGTTGACACTTCCTTATTTTTGTACTTCATTCCCTCTGCACTAAAGTCTTGCTCATTTGACTTCCTAATTATTTACTGTAGGTGTGTGGGAGTGGTTGGTTTTCTATTCCAGAATAATATGACCCTTTGTACTCTGATTGTGAGGAACCCTCCGATACTTGCATTTCTTTCTGATACATGAACATTCAACTATTTAATTTTCAGGCACCTGTAACTTCATTCTGGTGGCAGGGGTGACATGAGTCTATGGCCAGGGTGGTGTGAGTCTCTGATGATGCTGGCTGCCTTTTTGAGTGAAGAAGGTTCTCGACCTGAATTGTCATCCATTCCTTCTCTCCAGCGATGCTGTCTGTCCTGCTGAGTTTCTCCAGTGTTTTGTGTCTATCAACAATTTAATTGACTCTATTAAACCAAAAGGCTTGTTTTGTCAGCTCTGATCTCCATAAATCTCAATTTTGAGAAGTCTAACATGGCCAGGTCCTACATAGTGAATAGTAGGGCTCCGGGGAGTGTTGTAGAGCAGAGGGATCAAGGGGTGCAGGTGCATGGTTCCTTGAAGGTCGAGGAATTGCAGGTTGATAACATGGTCAAAATGTTTTTTGGTACATTGTCCTTCATCAGTCAGTATTAAATATAGAAGTTGGGAGATTATGTTGCAGTTGTATCAGATGTTGATGAGACCGCATTATTGTGTTCAGTTCTGGGCACCATGTTATAGGAAAGATGTTGTCAAGCTGGAAAGAGTACAGAGAAGATTTACGAGTATGTTGCCGGGACCAGAGAGTCTG
The DNA here is from genome assembly GCA_038087875.1 of Malacoraja senta. NCBI lineage: Eukaryota > Metazoa > Chordata > Chondrichthyes > Rajiformes > Rajidae > Malacoraja > Malacoraja senta. The sequence continues at coordinate 64,326,596 of CM075977.1, read as the reverse complement.
AGCTTTAGGGAGAGGTTGAATCGGCTGAGACTATTCCCTGGAGTGCAGGAGGAAAAGGGGTGATCTTATAGAGCTGTATAAAATCATGAGCGGATCTTATAGAGCTGTATAAAATCACGAGTCTCTTGCCCAGAGTAGGGAAATCGAGGACCAGAGGACATAGGTTTAAGGTGAAGGGGAAAAGATTTAATAGGAATCTGAGGGATAACATTTTCACACAAAGGGTGGTGGGTGTATGGAACAAGCTGCCAGAGGAGGTAGTTGAGGCTGGGACTATCCCAACGTTTAAGAAGCAGTTAGACAGGTACATGGATAGGACAGGTTTTGGGCGACATGGAGCAAACGCAGGCAGGTGGGACTAGTGTAGCTGGGACATGTTGGCCAGAGTAGGCAAGTTAGGCCAAAGCGCCTGTTTCCACACTGTGTCACTATGACTCTAAAACACTGAGTACACTTTTAAATTGCTGTGAATGGGAACCATGGTCGTACTTGGTCATAAGGTCATGTGTAATAGGAGCAGAATTAGGCCATTCGGCCCATCAAATCTGCTCCACCATTCAATCATGGCTATCACTCCATTCTCCTGCCTTCTCCCCATAACTCCTGACACTCGTACTAATCAAGAATCTATCAATTGACTTGGTCTCCATGGTCTTCTGTAGCAAAGAATTTCACAGATTCACCACCCTCTGAATAAAGAAATTCCTCCTCATCTCCTTCCTAAAGGAACATACTTTAATTCTGACGCTATGACCTCTAGCCTCATCACCTCTACTAAAGTGAAGAGGAAATAGACTATTAAACCTGTGCACTGTATCTCATTATTATAATCTGATTTTTGGCTGCAGCTGCCACTGAAATCTTAAATAACATGGAGAAAGATGTATAGATCAGCCCAATCACTTTCCCAATTAGTAATTTAAGCACAAAGTGACACACTACCTGTTTATTTCTTTTCATTATTCAGGTATTGTATCCAGTAAAGGAAACGTTGGCAATTTAACTTTTGCATGTGGTTTCAGCTTTGAATCTATTCTTGTAAGTCAGTGTCAATATCATATTACGTATCTATATTGGTCAGAAGGTCACATTGAATGGATATGGTATGAATTGGTTGAGAAGTTGCTCTAGTACACACAGTACAAACAGTACACACAGTACAAACAGGATCATCAAGTTTGCGGACGCCACGACTGTGGTGGGACTGATAAACAACAGCGACGAGTCTGCCTACAGAGATGAAGTCCAAAAACTGACTGTCTGGTGTACCAAAAACAACCTGGTACTCAACCCATCAAAGACAAAAGAACTGGTCGTTGACTTCAGGAGGAAGAGGAGAGAGGAACCTGCTCCTCTATACATCAAAGGAGACATAGTGGAGAGAGTCACTGGCTTTAAATTCCTGGGAATAAACATCTCCCAGGACCTCAAATGGCAAATGAACACCGTCAATCTCGTGAAGAAGTCACAGCAGCGGCTGTATTTCCTGAGGTCTCTGCGGAGTGCAAACGTCTCACAGCCGCTGCTGCTGTCCTTCTACCGATGCGCCGTGGAAAGTATCCTCTCCTATGGCATCCTGGTGTGGTTTGCTAGCTGCACTGTGGCTGAGAGGAGGGCGCTGCAGAGAGTTATAAAAACTGCACAGAGCATCACAAACGCTCAACTGCCCTCCTTGGATGATATATATAGGGCCCGATGCTTGCGCCAGGCCACAAACATCAAGCAGGACACATCCCACCCTGCCAACCATCTTTTCACTCTGCTACCCTCTGGGAGGCGATTCAGGTCTCTGAAGGCTCGTAGACTAGGTCTCTGAAGACTAAAAAATAGTTTCTACCCATGTGCGATAAAAGAACTTAATTCCAACAGAGAACACTGGGGAAGCAAAATGTAATTCCAAGAAATGCAACATTCTTTTAAAATTCTTTTAAAATACTTATTTATTATTTTTACTAATAAGTGTACATATGTGTTATTGGTTGTCATGTTTGTATTTTTTAACCGGAGGAGATGCAATGGAATTTCGTTGCACAGTATTGTGCAATGACAATAAACGTATTCTAATTCTAATTCTAATTCTCTAGTTATCCAAAGGCATTATTGTATATTTGAATATCAGTTAAATAATTATTCTACTACGGAGCACTCTTTACATATTACTCTGAACCACGTGCTCAAGAAAGTGTATCAAATTTCAGGAACAAATATACACATTTTAATTTTGATTATCTGTTTGGATGTTTGGTCTGCTGGAGACCAGCAATATAACTAGGAGATCTTATCATATGCGAGGTAAATTCCCCTTAATCTAAAGCAAAGTCTCGTTAGAAAAAAACCCCAGATAGATCCATTGCACAATTTTCCAAAGAAACATCTGCTAAAGCAACTTAAATTATTTCATCAGTGTTAGTTATGGAACTTATACACCACAAAACAGAAGGTATTATCAGCTTCTAAAGAGAGTTACATGCAAGTTTACTGCTATGCTATCTGATCCAAACTCTGGGCCGAGTCATGCGTAGAAACTGATTGAGTAATTTAGAGCAAAAGCTGCACGATGTTTTGTAGCCTCTCTAATTGTAATTCATGTGAGAAGTGTAATGATTCACTAAATAACATATACTGCCAAAACACTTGCATTTTGTTTATTCCACCAACTACACTACACATTTGCATATATACCATATCATAAGGCCAGAAGGTCATAGGTGATAGGAGCAAAATTAGGCCATTCGGCCCATCAAGTCTCCTCTGCCATTCAATCATGGCTGATCTATCTCTCCCTCCAAACCCCATCAAGTGTTATGCCATTTCCCCATAACCCTTGACACCCATACTAATCAAGAATCTATCTATCTCTGCCTTAAAAATATCCATTGACGTCCTCCATAGCCTTCTATTTATATAATTTCCTTTTTGTTTGTTATGGAAAGAATAATTATCACATTTGCATTATTTAAAGATTTAAGCTGATAGCAATTTTTCTGAGTCCTTTGATCTTCTCAAAATAACTTGCTAGTATCCCACTTCTTGACTTGGGGCAAATGTCAATCCATGACTCAGTCCATAGGAATTTTATGTTATATCTTCACAATTTCCATGGGCCAACTTCTGTAATACACTCATGATCACCTGAATCCTCAGTATTCCTTTGTATATCTCTTCCAGGAAATAAATGATATATATATGTGTAATAAAACTCCAATAATCTGGCACCTTTGGGAATTTGAAGATCCTGGAAGGACAGATATTTCAGGCTGAAGTAGCTGAAAATACTTCAATTTCACCTTTTCTTATACATTATACAACAGCGTGATCATTAAAAAAAAATCAAAACCAATGAGTTTACACAGGGAGCAGGAATTCGAACCTGCTGAGTTTCACCATTTAAGCTTCAGTTTGTCAGTGTTTGCTTGTCAAAAGCAGCTGTAATATTGTTTAAGCACCTTGGACACTAACTCCAGCTGCAAACCTACACCCTTAAGGGCCTGTCCCACTTGGGCGTCATTTGCGCATCATTTACGCGACAGGCCAGTAGTGACTGACGCGTGACTGTCGCGCGCAAATCACACGTCACCACGCGTCATCATGCGTCAGCACAGCCGTCTGGTGCGCGTGACATCATTAGAATACCCTGCTTCCCTATTCTGCATCATGACCATCATGGAAGAACTACAGATTTTATTGCTACAGTAACAACAGAGACTTCTGTTAGCAGCAGCCCTCATGCTTACAGATCAGCCAGGCAGGAGTACAACAAGAAAGACTAGCAAGAAACCCAGGAAGAGGTCTGTGTGGACGAGGTTAGAGGTTACATGACGCGTAAAAGGCGAGCCGACTGCGTATGGGCGGCGCGCGGCATCGCATGTTTACAGACATTGACGCACGGTGATGTAACCATGCGTCACCACGCGATACAGCGTACAACGCCAATGTGTCAACGTGCGTAGCCAATGCTTCAGCGTGCATAAGCGTTACGTTACGCAGGTGGCGCGCGAGGATTTCGGTACACTACGAAATCCTGGAGCGCCGCGCAATACCGCACGCCACTACATGCGATTCCATGCCTCGCCATGCACTATGCGCGTGTCACCCACAAGACACGACGCGTCAACCAATTTTCTACATGACGCGTAAATGAGGCGCAAATGACGCCCAAGTGGGACAGGCCCTTTACTATGCACTGTAATGGCTCGATTATAATCACGTATTGTCTTTCTGCTGACTGGATAGCATGCAACAAAAGCTTTTCACTGTACTTTGGTACATGTGACAATAAACTAAAGTGAACTGACCCTGGGGTTCTGCTCACAGTGCCAGCCCCTAGCTCAGTCTCCACATCTCACTTGCAGTCTCATTTGCCGCATCACACTATGAGCTAATGAATGAGACAGATGCCGAACCAACTGGATTTCTGAACAATAAAATACCAGATGATCAAAATATTACTGTACGTATCTAATTCCATTTTCTGCTTTCAAAAACGTTCTCCACAACTCATACTTCAACTATTCTTCCGAACCCAATTTTTGAATGGCAGTTCTGTTAGTTGGGACTAATTCACAAATTATGTTCAATAAAGTGTCTCTCTCCATATTTGAATTATAAAGGCCCCGACCACAGGTGAACACTCATTAACGCTAAACTTACATTGACTCCATTAAAAAAAAAATCCTCATTCTCGTCATCTCATCAACCTACCAACCCACACAGGGTGGTGGGAGGTAAGAGGAAACCAAAGCACTCAAAGGAAATCCCCGCAGTTACAGACTGAACTTGTAAACTCTAACAGATCGTTGTGAGGCAGCCGATCTACACATCTGCATAACTGAGCTGCCCATTTAAGTTTCAACTGGATACAATACAATACTCCAGACCCAGTTCCAGCCAAAGATATAGCCATGTTCCGGACTCACAGAGGTGTAAACCGCCTTCTCCCATCTGCAAGTGTGAGATCAATTGAAATAAACGTGTTTATGTTCAACCTGAAGAATGCACAGCAGGAGTTATTCTTTTCATCATGACATAATTAAGCCTATAACTTTTTTTACTTCACTAAACAAACTACCTTTCTCTTTTTATGGTATAGAGAAAATTGCTAACATACTGAATGGATTTCACTGAACAGGATAGATTTATTTTGCTTCTCCTGGAGTCATAAAGTCATACAGCATGGAAAAAGGCCCTTCGGCCCAACTTGCCCATGCCGACCAGGATGCTCCATCTGCACTAGTCCCACCTGCCTACGTTAGCTCATATCCTTCTAAGCCTTTCCTATCCATATCCCTGTCCAAATGTTTTATAAACTTTGTGATGGTACTTACCTCAACTACCTCCACCGGTAGCTTGTTCCACATACCACCCATTATGTACTGAACAGCAAAGTTTGTGCAAAGGTATTATGACAGATACTGTCAATTTTCACGGTTATATTCATATTTGAAAACATGCACTCTATGTGTGTTTTCCAGTATGATCAGAATTTCCAAGGTAACCAGCTAGAGTCTGAATAGCCATTTTGTTACTGCTTCTTCTGAATCCGTTCCTAGCAGTAGAGACGAAGGCCAAAAGGTTGAGTTCCTCCAATAGTTTGATATTTGCTCCAAATTCCAGCCATTCAGTTGTACCATAACTGCTACATTAAATCAGGAAATGAATAGAACTAGATGGATCATGCAGCATTGACGGAGGAACTGAATTCAGGGGTGTGAAGGTGGCTCCCAATCTAGTTAACATTATAATATCCTCCTCATTACCACCTTGGGACTCCTGCCTAAAATGGATTTATGGGTATATGGGGAAAATGTAAATAGGATGAGAGTAAGTGGGGGCCTTATGGACACCATGGACTTTGTGGGGTAAATGGCCCATTACTGTGCCATATGACACTGTGACTCAATAGTGAGGCAAGGCCTCTACATTTTGTTTCACTGTAAAGTATTAGTCATCATCACTAAGGCTAATTATTCTTTCTGTATTCTAGATTATTAGAGAACTAGAGTTATAGAGTATGGAAACAGGCCCTTTGGCCCAAATTATCCATGCTGACAACGATGCCCCACCAAAGCTACTCCCACTTGCTTGTGTTTGGCCCATATCCTTCTAAACCTTTCCTTACTTTGAATCTTTAATGCCACAGCTGTTGTGGTGGGATTTGAAGTCAGGTCTCCGGATGATATATGTGGTAATGTAACCACTGATCCACCGCTGTACACTACCTGTTCTGTGCCCTGGCAAGTTTGAGCATACTCTCACATACACACGTCTGAAGAAGGTTCTCTGTCCTTCTCTCCAGAGATGCTGCCTGTGGTGCTGAGTTACTCCAGCTTTTTGTGTCTATCCCACACAAGTAACAGATTACATCCATGTTAAAAGGAGGTCGCATCGCGGTGATATTGCGATTTTCTGTAACATGAAGATGCATTAATGCAAGAAATGCGAGCTGAAAAAAAAGATAGTTTATTAGTATTTATTCATTAAAATATTTTTCTTAAGAGGGAAATCAAGAGGGAAAGAGGGCATGAGATAGCTCTGGCAGACAAGATAAAGGAAAATTCTAAAAGATTCTACAGGCACATTGAGAGCAAAAGGTTAACAAAGGAAATACAAGAACCCTGCACCACCACCACTACCAAATGATCAAGCTGGTTGTCTAAGTATTAAGCCACATGAGATAGGCCAGATGTGAAGTTGTTAATATTGGCTAAATAAAAGAGGTCACAAAATGGAGGATCTTTGTATTTGCAGGGCCTGCTTGGCCTCTTTCTGTGAAAGTTGCAAGCTGGGTGTCATTACTCCAAGGAGTCTGGAGTCTAGATGGAAATTGAGGATAAGGTGAGGTCCAGATGTCCTTCCTTTTGTTAATATGTATGAGGGTTTTGCAGAAGAGCTGAGCAGGTCTGCAAATGCATGATTAGGATTGGTGTATAAACGTATTGTTAATTATGTTGCAGAGTGTTTGTGCTGTTATCTGCTGATTGGTTAAAGTGTGAAGCCTTGTTCAAATTGTTTATACAACCTGGGAAAATGTTTCTTTACTTTGGTTAACTGTCTTCCATCTAGAAGCTTTTGTGGAAACAATGTAATGGGGTACTTTGTGATTGGGTTAGGGAACTGTCAATAACTGTATAATGTGATTGATATTTGTGATTAGCTTGTAGGGGCTGCCCCCCCAATAAAGTCTCGTGCCACAGGTCCGATGCCCTATAAAAGAGTGAACCCCACATGGATCAGAGCCGATCTTCTGGAAGAGCACTTGGGACCGTGCTGGCTTCCTGGAGGTGTCTGTTCGCACGAGGCTGAAGGGCTTGGACGAGTAGAGACAAGGATCGGACCCACGGTTGGTTAGGTATCGTATAGTAAGTTTGTTTGTGTTTGGGAAGAATAAAGAATATTTGATCCAGTGGTTGACTCAGTGTTTTATTGAACTAGACTAAGGGGGTAAGCTGTCGGAGCATAATACATTGGGGGCTCATCCGGGATTTCAACAGACCCCCAGACAGAAGCTTGCGATCAGGGAGTTGAGTCGTTTCAGATTGTGAGGGGAGAAATCGGTGCTACGGTGCGGTTCCCAACGATATCTAAAGAATAGTAGTCTAGCAAGCACTGAGGGTAGAGGAAAGGAAGTCCTTGCCTTCCTGGGTGGGAGTTAGGCTCACAAGGCTTTTCTCTAGTGGGTTAGAGACCCCGCACCTAGTTAGTCAACAGCTGTTGCAGTCAGGTACCATTGAGTTGCCCTGGCACCAAAAGGGTAGTTGAGGGGTTTGAGTCCCTGCTCAGACTGGGATATCGGAATTGGTTGGGGTATCTTAAGAGAAACGGCTGAGTCGGTTTCAGCACTAAGAGGTAAAGTACTGCATCGTTGCTGAGGGTGTGATTGGAAAGGCACTTTAAAGATCGGCATCGAATTCCAGCGTGAAGTGGACACACGCTGAAGCCCAGTACCAAGCAGGTTGAAAGGAAGATGCCACGGGGGTGAGCCTATGAGGGTTTGAGTCCCCGCCTGTGTGAGTAGTACCTGGAACTTTGGAGAGGGAGGGGTTCCGTAACGGTACTGGGAACTCAGTGGTTGGAGTATAATTGGCTGAAAATACTTGAGAACAACACTGAGAATTAAAAATAAAGACGCGTCTATTCTAAAATTTGAATTTGTGTGGAAAGGAAGCTAAAAGACGATTGGATAAGAGAGTAAGAAAGTAAAGAGTTAAATTTTTTGATCCACATTCACATTATCAAATTCAGGGCTTCATATTGAAGGACTGGTTATTCTATGGACATTTTGTATTTCTACTTCAAGGCTTTCATATTGAGGGCACTGGCAATTGTACATTAATAAAATTGTATGTATTAAATTGTTGAATAAAATATTTTTGTAATTGCTAGAATTTGTTGATTTACAGTTTAAAGTGGGTTTAAAATGTTGCCGTTGCTTTATTGTATCTACTGTGTATTGCCTTTGATTTAAAGTTTTGAGTGTTATCCGATTCGTGGTCCCGATTCGAACCATCACTGTGGTTCGAATCGGGACTGTATATGGACATAGTGTGATTAAGACTGCTATTATAATTGGAGTCCGAATCGTGGCTGTTGAACCAAGGGTTTGTATCCTTAAGATCGCTGATTAGTACCTGTTAGTGGAAGAGTAAACTGAGGTAGAGGAAGAGTACTTGTTAGTGAAGAGTATCTTGATGGGAACTTGTAGATGAGATATGCATGTGCCTTTAATATAGTTACCTCATCACTACTAACCACTCCCCATATCACAAGTATAATTACAACCTCCCCACCCACATATCGCTCTCTAGTTCCTGTCATAGACCACGTACAGCTAGTGCCTTCTGTAATGCTGCAGTATGAATAAATGAAGTAAAGTTACGATGTGTCGATAACACTTCTTTCCATGGTGTCAGCCCCCTTACCCTTGCGCCTCCTGTTTATCAGTGATTTTACTTCGGAGTCACGTGAGTGACTACGTGAAAGACCCCGCCAGGACGCATGCGTGGCATATCGCTACACGCATTGCGAAACAGTCACACGGGTGGAACGACGTTCCCCCTCAGCGGCAAAGTTTAAAAGCCGGGAACTGCAGGTAAGTGATACTCTGCGTTCTTTTTTTGTTCTACATACTGTTTTACAGGTGTAGACTCCAATGGACAAAACAAGGAAAACCAAGAAGGCTGCTCCAAAGCTGGCGAGGGAGGACCGCGGAGTTGCGGGCAGCCAGCAGCAGCCAGCGGCACGGGAATCACCCGTAATGGGAACAGCTGTGCCCGACTTCGGCCCCGCACCGGCCAGATCTACACCGCGGCCGGGCGGTAAGGCAATACAAAAGTCTAATAGAGTCGTTGACTCGGATGAGTCCGACTTTGAGCAGCCGCGAGCGGCCAGCGACCGTGAACGCTGGAGCCGGATGGAGCGGCTTATGGAGCAAATGCTCCAACGTGACAGGCTCCGGGAGATGGAGTCTAGTCACTGTGGGAATTTAATACACCCACAGCAGCACCTCTTGTAGGTCTGCACAGTGCATCTCCCTCGTCAGAGGGGAGTACTGGGGGTCAATTCTGGGCTGACCCTGAAGAGGGGTTTCCAGAACAAACATCAAGTGTGCGAGGGGTGCAGGAAGACCAAAATCTACTGGACATGGTGTCCCAATTCATACAGCCACAACAAACTGGCTGAAACCTGGAACCAAAACTAGCTGCCAGTATTGACTATATGTCATTTAAGCAGCTACAGGAACAGGCTGTATTGGACACCACGGCAAGACATTTGCCACCTGCGAACTGTACATCCTGAATGTTCCAATTGTAAATAACTGCATATGGAAACACGTCGGAGCAGGAGTTAGAGGCATGGATGTCAAACTCCAAAAAGTACTAAAGCTCCTAACAACGGGAATAACAGCTTTCGCCCGGACAGTAGATGAAAAGGAGATGTCGCAGGATCAACAGGATGCACTGGCACTGCTCTGTAATACACAATACGAAATCAACGTCATCAGGAAGAGTGCCATTCGACCTGCTTTAAACCCGAAATTTGCAGGTCTGTGCAAACCTGGCAACATAAAACCTCCAATTTTACTATTTGGAGGTAACCTATCCAAACAAGTCAAAGAGCTCGATGAGGAGGCAAAAACCCTGGGGCTCATCAAAGCGACATCATCATCAAAACCCTACTATGGTCATAAACAGCACCCTTATGCACCCACCAGTAGAACAAGACAAACTGGTGAAAGCTCAAAGGCCAGGTACACCGAACATCGGTCTTTTTTAGGCCATGGCCCAGACCGGCCTTCGTGGAAGATGCGCAAACCCCCAACGCCAACCCAACCACAAACCCAGACGCTGGCGCCTCAACCTCCACGAAGGATTCACAAAAGGAAGTAAACCAGCCACTGGTAACTATGGAGGTAGGTGGGTCTGGTTCCTTACGAATTGCAGGGAGTATGGAGGTTGGTGGGAGATTACACTTCTTTCTGGATGAATGGAGTATGTTAACTACAGACACTTATATTTTAAGCAGTATCCAGGGATATACCATAGAATTTATACACAAGCATAGCCCTCCAGTTCAGCATGTACCGAACCGAATGTTCGTACTTTCAGGTAAAGAAAAATGAGAAGCACATGCTGAACTGGAGCGGCTTCAATCAAAACGGGTAATTGAAAAAACCCAACACGAATCACTGGAATTTGTGTCCAATATCTTTACCAAAACCAAAAAAGATGGTGGTTGTCGCATCATCATAGATTTGACAAATTTGAATACTTTTGTACAATATTATCATTTCAAAATGGAAACCTTTGTTACTGCTAAACAATTGATTTCCAAAGGTTACTTCATGGCTAGCATCGATTTAAAAGATGCTTACTATTCAGTCCCTATACGAGGTGACCACAGATGTTATTTAAAATTCAACTGGATGGGACAGCTCTGGCAGTACAGAGCACTACCAAATGGGCTAACATCAGCCCCTAGGCTGTTCACTAAAATTTTGAAACCAGCTCTATCGTTTCTGCGGAAACAAAAACACATGGTGATGGCATACCTAGATGACATCCTTATTGTGGGCAAAACTTTGGAATTGGCCAAAGAAACGGTAACAGCCACAAAACAATTATTTGAAAAACTGGGGTTTATCATCCATCCAGTTAAATCTAAATTAAACCCTTCCACCACAATGGATTATTTGGGGTTCACCATTAACTCCGTTCACATGTCGGTGACTTTGCCTAAGGAAAAGGCTATAGCCTTAATAGAGGCTTGCAATAACCTCATTGACATCAGTAAACCATCCATCAGATTGGTAGCAAGAATAATTGGCAAAATAGTGGCTGCCTTTCCAGCCACACAATTTGGACCTTTACATTATCAAAATTTACAGAGGGCAAAAATACGAGCACTCAAAATTAATGCTGGTCATTTTGACAGACCAATGAAGCTACCAATCGAAGCCATAATGGAACTAAAATGGTGGACAGATAACAGTCGGCATTGTTCCAATCCAATCGTTATCAACAACCCTTCTATGGTGCTACAAACTGATGCCAGTGCACTTGGTTGGGGTGCTACCAATTCCATCTCCAGCTGTGGAGGCAGATGGACTGCACAAGAGGCGTCATTATTACATACACTGGGCATAAACTACCTCGAAATGTTGGGTGCATTCTATGGACTAAAGTCATATTGTTCTGGGTTATATCACCAGCATGTTAGACTACAGATTGACAATACCACGGTGGTAGCATATATCAACCACATGGGTGGAAACAAATCGATATCATGTGACAAGCTGGCCAACACAATTTGGCAATGGTGTATCCAGAAAAATATTTGGATATCAGCCACTTACCTACCAAGTAAATTAAATTCAGTGGCAGACACCAGGTCACGCAAATTTAATGAAAATACTGAATGGATGTTGGATAAAAAAGTATTTGCTGATATTACAGCATGGTATGGAACACCAGATATCGATCTATTCGCATCCAGGCTTAATCACCAGTTATCAAACTATGTTTCATGGGAACCAGATCCTGGGGCAGCGGCGACAGATGCATTTTCGCTGCATTGGGGGAAATTGTTTATTTATGCATTCCCTCCTTTCTGCCTCATCAGTCGGGTATTAAGGAAAATACAGCAAGACTCTGCGTCTGGTATTTTGGTAGTACCCGATTGGCCTACTCAACCATGGTTCCCTGTGATACTCGACATGGTATTAGAACCATGCATCACCATCTGGCGTAGACCAGATTTACTGGTTCATCCCGTAACAAGGGAAAGCCACCCATGTCATAACCATATGAACTTATTAATTTGTAGTGTCTAAAAGTACCTCTACTGCAACTGGGACTGACGGACCGAACAGTGAACATTATTTCAGCGGCCCACAGACAGTCCACCAAAAAACAGTACCTGGTATACATCAGGAAATGGGAGATGTACTGTCACAGAAACAACATCACCTACAGATCCAGGAACATCCTGTCTGTTCTGGAATTCCTGGCAGGCCTCCATTACGATGAGGGGCTCAGTTATAGTGCCATCAACTGCGCCAGAAGTGCCCTGTCAACATATCTATACCAAGGAGCAGAGCGTCATTCTGTTGGAACTCACCCCCTGGTAACAAAACTTATGAGGGGAATTTTTAATATCAATCCCCCAAGAACCAGGTACTCCCAAATATGGGATGTGAGTATTGTCCTGACGATGCTAAGGAATTGGTCTCCAGCAAAAACACTGTCCCTACAAAGACTGACACTGAAAACAGTCATGCTGATGGCATTGGTCACGGCACAAAGGGTACAGACATTACATAAATTAAGACTGGACAACATGACTTCTTCATCTGGAAATATAACGTGTCATATTTATGAATTAGTCAAGCAGAACAGACAGGGGTCAGCAGGCCTCAATATAGAATTTAGGGCTTACCCGACAGATGATCGTCTCTGTATAGTAAGACATTTACTGCTATATATGGAGAACACAAAAATCATCAGAGGCAAAGAGATGGCACTATTAATCAGCCACAAGCAACCTCACAAAAAAGTGACGGTCCAGACCATCTCAAGATGGCTGAAACAGGTTCTATTAAAGGCTGGGGTGGATACTAACATTTTCAAATCTCATTCCACCAGGGCTGCAGCTACATCGGCAGCTATGCAGTTGGATGTTCCGATGGACCAAATCCTCAAGACAGCAGGATGGTCAACGGAGAAAACTTTCCAACTATTTTATCATAAACCAGTAATTAAATCTGGAACGTTTGCAGAAACAATTTTAAGTTCTGTAATATAATTTCACCCCATAAATAGGGGCTATAATTTGGTGTTAATAAATTTAACATGGATTTCAATGTCGTATTCATGTCTAAACATGTTAACACAATTCCTCCCATAGTCATTAAGGCAGATGTGATGCATGGACTCGTTTCCACGGCATGAAATCACAGAGCTTTGAAATCTTTCACGTAGTCACTCACGTGACTCCGAAGTAAAATAGTAAGATTAAACGAGAACTTACCAGTTCGAAGTTTGATCATTATTTTATGAGGAGTACGTTGAGGGAATACGTGCCCTCCGCTCCCACCCTTGATCATATATTCAACTGGTATCATCTTTTCTAATCTTACTATGTTCAGTCATTACAGTTATCTGTGATTTCACACCGCTGCTTTGAAGAATGACACGCATGCGTCCTGGCGGGGTCTTTCACGTATTCCCTCAACGTACTCCTCATAAAATAATGATCAAACTTCGAACTGGTAAGTTCTCGTTTAATCTTACTATTTAGTTTGCTTTTGTCCCAGTCTTTCTGTTCTCCCCACCCTCTTATTTCCTCGTGATGGCCACTTCTTGCCGAAAGCCCGATATGCTCGTTTTCGATTCTGACATTGCCCATCGATGGGATGTTTTCAGACGTGACTTTGACCACTATGTCACTATCGCTCATCCTGCCGCCACCCCAGAGCTTAAAGCATCTCTGCTTCTCAACTTGGCTGGTCCGGATGCCCTGGCTCGGTCAGACTTCTTCGTCTACGCTGCGGGTGAATCTGCTCGGGACCTGGTATGTTTGTTGGCTAAGTTTACCGCGATTTGCGACATTCCATCAAACTGCATTTTAGAACGTTTTAAACTGTTCGGGCGGTGGCAGAACCCCGGCAAATCCGCCGAGAACTATGTCGCTGCACTGCGACACCTACCCAGACGGTGCCACCTTGACACGCTGACCCCCGAGGAGCTGACCAGAGACCTTCTAGTTTATGGTCTCCGCGACGAAACGCTAAGGGCTGAACTTTTGCGCCGGGCTGATCTGACTTTTAACGAGGCAATGCACTCCTGTCATTTAGCCGAAGCTGTCACCTCGGCGGTGTCACCAGCTGATCACGACATTAACTTTGCCAGCGCTACCAGCCGTCAGCTGAACACGACCCCGCCAGGGCCCCCAGGGTCCGGCACTGCTCCAGGGGGACGCGTCCCTGGTCCGGCACTACACCCGGGGGACGTGCCCGGCAAAGGTGCCCCAATTGTAACTTTGCCACTCATCAATAAAATGTATGCCCTGCTTTGGGTAAAACGTGGAACAACTGCAAGAAACTCAACCACTTTGCTGCGGCATGCCGTTCCCGTGGGAAGTCTTTTGCTGCTCCAAGGTGTATTTTAAACAACTTGGTACAAGCTGATAGCGAGCTCAGCTCCCAGTGCTATTTCGACGAACAGTCTGTGTCTGAATCTGGCTCCTCTCAGGGGGAGACCACCCTATTTTCTGTGTTGGATGCACCTGCTGTGATAACGGACCCTTCAGTTCGAGTAACTGTGAACAACTCGACCTTCACTGCTAAGATTGATACCGGAGCTGTTGCGAATGTTATGTCAACAAGCCTCTTCGCAAAGATAAGAACTAACGAGAAGGTTTTTTCTGATTGCTCAACTTTACATGCTTACGGGGGAGGGGTGCTTATTCCTGTGGGAAAGGCAACTCTGCGCTGCAAGATACTGGAGACCTCTCGGCCCCTCACTTTCTATCTCCTCGATCGCAAATGCATTACCCTGTTGGGCATCCGAGCATGCCAGGACTTGGGCCTGGTCTCCTTCCACCGTGACATCCACCAGGTGCAGGCCCTCATGGAACCGTTGACTGAATACCCTGACCGCTTTGATGACGAGCTGGGCAAGCTGCCCTGCAACTACAAGATTGTAGTCAACCGCAAGGTCGAGCCAGTGGTCCGTGCGCCACACCGTGTCTCCTTCGCCATGAAGGACAAAGTAGAATCGACGCTGCACAGCATGGTAAAAATGGGCATCCTAAAGGCGGTCAGCGATCCCACCAGGTGGGTCTCCACCATGGTTGTTGCCGCGAAAAAGGACAAAAGCGAAATACGCATTTGCATCAACCCCAAAGACCTCAACCTGGCCATTAAACGCCCGCACTACCCTATGAGAACAGTAGAGGACGTCGCTGCACAGGTTGGTCCGGCCACAATCTTTTCTGTCCTCGATGCCAAGAGCTCCTTCTGGCAAATACCACTTGACGAGCAGTCCTCCATCTTGACAACTTTCAGCACCCCCTTCGGCAGATTTCGGTTCCTCCGAATGCCATTCGGAATCAACTCTGCAAGCGAGGTGTTCCAACGGACAATGGAGCAGCTGTTTACCGGTCTACCGTGCGCCATCATCGTTGACGACATCCTGGTCTATGGTAAGGATGTCGCCGAACACGACTTCAACCTCCGCCAAGTCCTAGACCGGGCCCGGAAAATCAACTTGAAACTGAACCACAAGAAGTGCCGATTCCGCGTCCCGGAGGTCACATATGTTGGTCATGTATTCACTGCCTCGGGGCTGAAACCCGACCCGCAGAAAATGGCTGCCATCTCCGGGATGTCTTCTCCAACTGATGTGCCCAGCCTGCAACGCTTCCTAGGCATTGTAAACTACCTGGGGAAGTTCATCCCCGACCTCAGCGAGCTCAGCGCACCTCTGAGGGAGTTGATAAAGAAGGACACGGCCTGGGCTTGGTTCCCCCAACACCAGAAAGCCTTCGACATCCTTAAATCCAAGCTAATCAGTACCCCCACACTCAAGTTTTTTGATCTGCAGCGTCCCATTATCCTCACCTGCGACGCCTCTCAGTTCGGGCTCGGTGCCGCTTGCCTACAGCTCCATGACGGCCTACAGCTGCCTGTCTCCTTCGCGTCCCGCACCATGACCGCTGCCGAACAACACTACGCGCAGATCGAGAAGGAGCTACTGGCCGTGGTGTTTGCCTGCTCCAAATTCAAGGACTACATCCTGGGCAACACTTTCACCATTGAAACTGATCATCAGCCGCTTGTCACCATTCTCAACAAATCGATCCATGTTGCCTCATCCCGCCTGCAGCGCATGATGCTGCAGCTCCAGCGCTTCACTTTCGACGTGGTTTATCATAAGGGCAAGGACATGTTCGTGGCCGACACGTTGTCCCGCGCCCCGCTAACATCCACCGATCGCCACCCCTATGAAATGTCTGACCTGTTGGTGCTCCATGTAAATATTGTCCCTTCACAGCAGATGAAGTCCCTGGTTGAACACACTGCCAATGATCCTGCCCTGCAACAGATTTCTGCCGTCATCCAGCAGGGCTGGCCCGACCGCCGTTCCGCTTTGCCGGCTGGCGCCGTGCCCTACTTCCTGGTCCGCGATGAGCTCGTACTACACGACGGCGTGGTTGTGAAAGATCACAAGGTCGTTGTGCCTGCCGCGCTGCACGACCACTATTTTCAGGTCGCTCACCACGGTCATCCTGGGGCCGAAGCCACCTTGTCTCATGCCCAGAGCCAGTTCTACTGGCCTGGTATGGCTCAATACATCCGGGAGAGGGTCTCCTCGTGTTCCACCTGCAACAGTCTCGCCTCCCACCAGCAGCGACAGCCGCTGCTGCAGCAGCCTGCCCCCGAACTGCCCTGGATGGCGGTTGCCGTTGACATTTTCGAGTGGCGGGGCAAACACTTCCTGGTCGTCGTCGACTCCTACTCCAGCTGGTTCGAGGTCGACCAGCTGCACTCCCTCACCTCTTCGGCCGTTGTCGACAAGTTGGGCCATCATTTTTGCACTTTTGGCACCCCGGCCAGCCTGCAGTCGGACAATGGCAGCCAATTCACGAGCTCCGAGTTTAAAGCTTTCGCATCCAGATGGAACTTCCGCCACTTCACCAGTAGCCCTGAGTACCCGCAAAGCAACGGTCTGGCTGAGCGCGCCGTCCGCAGTGCAAAGAACTTGCTGGAACAATGTCGCTTGTCCCACCCCGACATCTTCTGGCCCTCCTCAACCTCCGCAACATCACACGCGACCCTAACATGGGCTCCCCTGCTCAGCGGCTCATGTCTCGCGCTACCAGACCCCCGATCCCGGTGACCCAGCGCTCCCTCATCCCCTCTGTCCTCAAGCCTGCTGCTGTTCAGGAACGCATTGCCTGTTGGCACGATGTTCAGACGCGTTCCCATGACAGGTCCTGCCACCCACTGCCGCGCCTCTTCCCTGGACAGGTCGTCCGCATGCAGACCCCCTCCGGTCACTCCAAGCTCGCTACCGTCGTCGGCTCTGCTGGGTCGCCCAGGTCCTATCTCGTCGACCATGCGGGAACCATTTACTGCCGGTCCCGCCAACACCTGCGGCTCGTCAATGAGCCGTGACCGCCTCCCGCGGATACTTTTGCTCCCCCGCTGCAGTTTCAGCACCCGGGCGATGCTCTGCCCGCTCACATGCCACGATCTCTACCCTCTCCTCTCCTTCCGTCCCATCCTTCTCCGGCTCGTCCTCACTCGCCTACCCGCGCGCTGCCCGCTGCTGAACCCTCATCTCCTCCTGCCTTTCTGCCCTTGTCTTCTCTGTCCGCTCCCGGTTCCCCCGTTCCAGTTCGTCGGTCCTCACCTGTGCCACTTCTTCCTGCCGGAAGGGAGGATGGTGAGATGCGAACCCAGTCGGGACGTGTTGTCAAGCCGCCTGTCCGAAATGGTGATTTTGCTTAACTGTTCTAGCGCCTGAGACGTGGTCGCCCTGTCACTATTGTGTTTGCCTTTCGTTTCCAAGGGGAAGGATGTAGATGAGATATGCATGTGCCTTTAATATAGTTACCTCATCACTACTAACCACTCCCCATATCACATGTATAATTACAACCTCCCCACCCACATATCGCTCTCTAGTTCCTGTGACAGACCACGTACAGCTAGTGCCTTCTGTAATGCTGCAGTATGAATAAATGAAGTAAAGTTACGATGTAAGTCGATAACACTTCTTTACAGAACTGTACCCCTAAGTCTAAGCATTTAGTGCGAGGAAAGAGTACCTGATAGAAAAGAGTAGCTTGATAGGAAGAATACCGCTCAGAAAAGAGTACTTTGATGGGAAGGTCTTCTGTATCTAAGGGAGTTGGTTGAAAACAGCACGACAAGGGATTAAAAATATACTGTGATTTGCTTTTGGAACTGTACAGTTAACGGATATGATATTGGACGAATGCTTGTGTTTTACATTGGAGTGTGTTTTGCATGATAGTAATAATTTGTATAGTTTCTTGTCTAAGTATGATTTTGTTTGCGTGTTTGGAGCTCATTTGTCTGTGCTGAGATTAAAGTGTTTTGAATGTAGGAGATTTGCTGCTGAAGAGTGTGTTTGATTGTTCCCTGAAGCACCTTAACTTTTTGTCGACCAAGGATTGTTACTTGAAATTGTTTACGGGTTGAAAGTTGTGTGAGTTGTGAATCATGTAAGACTGAGCAGGAAATTTTTGGGGTACCCAGTGTTGAGAAGAGAGTTGATTGTGTGATTGTGTTTGAAAGGTGTGAGACCTGTTGATGCGCTGCGGGACTTTTGGCCATTGTTCGGGAGCGAATTTGATAAGTCTAGAGATTGCGAGTGAGGTGTGAATTGTTGGAATATTGTGTGAATTGCAGAGAGTTTGTGTCCATTGTTGTTAAGATGGAAAATCAGATCGAGCGAGATATGATAGAGGATTCAGAAAGTCCACTCCAATTAGTATGCAGTGAGTTTCCACAAAAGGCTGAAAGACTAAAGGGCCTGTCCCACTTACTCGCAAATTACGCAACCTCGTGGTCGCTTGAGGCGTACGGGCACCGTATGGCCGCGCGGAGCCGGTCCCACTTAGAAGCGCGGAGGGGTATGGAGTTGTGCGGGGCTGGTCCCGACATCGCGCGGGGCTCCGAAATCCTTGCAGTGAACGAAATCTTCGCGCCCAACGGCCTGTCGCGGAACTGACGGCCAAAGTGGGACAGGCCCAAAACCCTGGCGCGACGCAACGTCTCACCTCCAACAGCAGCAGAAGCAGGCAAACGATCGCCAAACTCGGCCTGGGGCTCACGGCCGTTGCGGTCCGGATTCGCCCCCACTTCTACTCCCAGAGCGGGGCCAGGTGAGGAGCTGTTCTGCTGGCGGGGAGGATTTGATGAACTGTTCGGAAGGTTTTGTTTGGCGGGGAGAAACAAAAGCAGTCAGACTTTGCAGTTCAGAGCTTTGTCGATCTGCAGAGACTTTCTTTGTTCAAAGATTCCTCTAATTAGGGAGGATTTGTCCGTGTATCTGTAAAGTCGTAGGAGCGGCAGTGGCTGGCAGAAGGCCAAGTTACACTTGAACGAGTGGGAGCTGAGTCTAGAGCGGTGTTTGTGGTCAGTAACATCGAAAAGCTCCCTCCTACTTGCCCGGTCCAGGTGGGCTGGGTAAGAACGGCAACAGTGCCTTGGATTTCGTTGAAGCCGGGGAAGAAGCATAAGGAAGCTCCATTTTTGACGACGGGGAGGATTGGCACGGACATTCCTATCTTATCAGGAGGAGACTGCATCTGTTGCTTACCAAGAAAGCCTTCACAAGACTATTTAACTGCTGGAAAAGAGTGGAGGTGCAGCAACAGCAGAAAGACTGCTTTGGATATAAACTACTGATACTTTGTGTGTTGTGCCACGCCCTAAAGATGGCGGCCCCTCAGAGTTATGCAGCTGCTGCACGGTTGGCAGTCTCCGAGACTGAGGGCCACGAGTTGATGGGGCGCACATATGGTGTAAAAATGTACATGAAGAGCAACCTGCCCTTAAAGGCCTTTCTAGATGCGTTGGGTGAGACTGTTGGCAAGAAAGCCATCGTCTCGGGCGCGGTGGTCAGTGGGAAGGTTGTGGTTATACTAAAGACTGAACAGGCGGTGGCTCTGGCTCTGGAAAGGGGGGTAACAGCAGGGGGGATTTTCGCGGCGGTGGACCCATGGGGGGGTCCCGTTTTGCCGGTCATTCTGTCCAACGTTCCCACTTTTGTTCCGGATGCGCTCCTTCTCCCACATGTAAGGAAGCTGGGGGAGGTGCGGTCAGGGCTCACCAAACTGTTGTACAGGTTTGATGATCCTGAGATGCAGCATATATATACGTTCAAGCGTCGCGTGTATATACAGTTGGCACAGGGGACGGACACGGAGGGGAGTTTTGAGGTGGAGGTGGATGATTTCTCCTATCGCGTGTTCTGGAATGCGGGCCAAGTGCGTTGTCACACTTGCAAAAAGGTGGGGCATTTTCGCAAGAATTGTCCCAGGACCCGGGCTGCCAGTTCAACCACGATGGCACGGGAAAGCACTACAGGCCCATCTGGGGCTGCTGGTTTTACCACGGTGGCCCGTGAAGGCTTTACTGCCCTACCCCCAACCCCTATCCCCCCACCACCCCCATGTCCCGTACCTGTGGCAGTGGATGCCGGAGAAGTGCGTAGGGTGGATGGGAAGGTTTGGGAGCATCAGCAGGGGAGGAAAGTCAAGATAAAAGAAGAAACATCTCCAGGCGGGTCCCCTAGAAGATAATCACCTCCAAGCGGGACCCCAGGCAGCAGATAATTTCATGCTCGCCTCTGAGATAGACGGTAGTGTGGAGGTAGAGGCTTCTGCAATGGAGCTCACCTTACCACCGTACGCCAGTGGTTCGAAGAGGAGGAGGCATGGGTCCTCCGATACAGAGAAGGGCCCTGAAGTTCAGGGGCAACCTGAAGGGGAGCCTTCCCCTCCTGTTGAGGTGGGGTACCCAGGGCACGTTTCCTCTGAGGGGGAGGATGCCTCTGTAGGTCTGGGACCACCTGAGAGTGGAGATATATTGCTCTTGGGGGCTGTTCCCCCAGAAAACACGTCTGCTAGCTTAGTGGGTGACCAGGGGCAGCCTGAAGGGGGGGACTTGGGTGAGGGGTTGGGTCCCCAGCATGAGCTCCCCGTTGAGGCTACAAGCCCAGTTGAGGGGTGTGATGCCCCACTGGTTGAGGGAGCAGGGGAGACTCCAGTAACATCGGCCCCTGAGGGCCACAGTGGGGGGATTCACCTGGTGGTGGGGGACGGGGACTCTCTGGGTGACGGTGCAGGGGCGGATACCCTGGGTGCGGAGGAGGGCAAGATCGTTTTGGATCGTGTCCTTAGGTCGGACTCCAGACAGACCCGCTTACAGCAAGGCCCGGAGACTTGCTCTGACTTCACTGTTCCCAATCCGGTTACAGAGGGCGATGGGAGCGTGCAGGAGACTGGCAAATTGTCAGATAGCTTGCCGCGGTCAGAGGCACTGGTACCTGCCCCTGTCACTGATCCTGGGGGTGGGATGGTGACAGAGGAGGGACTGTGTGATGTGGCTGGAATGCCCACCTCACAGGGAGGGGTGAGCGAGGCGGATGAGAGTAGTAACCTTCCGGACTCGGGCTCGGACATTGAGTGCGAGGAGGAGGGGTACGCGGAGTACGTTGACAGTGAGTTGACGGACTGCTCCACCCGTGGCCCCGTGTCTCGACTTGTCGAAGTCTGGGAACTTCGGAAGTTCTTAAAGGAAACTAGAGGGAGTAGGAATAAGGTGGATTTGGCTGTTGACCGCTGGTCGGACCTGAGGGCGCCCATGCAGTCTATTCATGCCATCCTTCAGAAGAAGGGGAATGAGGCGGGGCTAGTAAGAAATGAGAGGCGCCAGTTCCAAGAGCTTTTTAAGACCCTAAAGAGAGGGAAGAAGGGTAGGGGCGGCTCCAACCCATCACCGGGGAGGGGTAAAAGATCTAGTGTACTTTCAAAATGAAGCTCACTATAGCCAGCCTGAATATCAATGGGGGCAGGGGGTCTCTCCGTAGGTTTCACCATCTCTCAGTGCTCGGGGACGGGAGGTGTGCAGTGAGCTTCCTGCAGGAAACACACACTGTGGCTAGTGATGAACCCACATGGCTCCTGGAGTGGGAAGGGGGGGTCTACATGAGTCATCTCAGCTCCAAATCGAGTGGAGTAGCCTTCCTGTTGGCCCCGTCTTTCCAGCCAGAGATCCTCAAAGTGCAGGAGGCTGTACCAGGCCGTTTGCTGTATCTGGCCGTGCGCTTGGATAGCGTGCCATTACACTTCGTTAATGTGTACGCCCCCAAGATCGGCGCAATGCAGACGCGCTTAACAAGGGAAGTGACCACGTTGTTGAATACTATCGACCGTGGGGAGTGTGTTTTCCTTGGGGGAGATTTTAATTGTGCCCTCGAGACAAGAGATCGCTCTGGCGTTCAGCGTAACCCGGGAGCAGTGAAGACTTTGAGGGAGATGGTGGACTCTTTTGAGCTGGTAGATGCTTGGCGGAATTTCCATCCCGACTCTAACGCCTTCTCGTACAGGTTTGAGGGTGGTGGTTCCCGTATTGATCATTTATACGTGTCCAAGGCCTATGTCTCCTGTGTTTCGGCGGCCTCCATGCAGCCGGCGCCATGCTCGGACCATTGCCTGGTGCGAGTGGACTTTATCCCAGCGCGCACACGGGCAGGGTCCGCGTACTGGCATTTTAATAGCCAGCTGTTGGAGGATTGCCAATTCCGGGATTCATTCAGGCAGTTCTGGGCGAGGTGGAGAGAGAGGCAGGGGCGTTTCCTTTCCCTAAGGCAGTGGTGGGACGTGGGGAAGGTCTACGTCCGTCAGTTTTGCCAGGACTATGCGAGGGGGTCGACCAAGGGGCGGGAATCCGAGATCGGACGGCTTGAGAGAGAGTTGCTTGACTCGGAGGCTCGTCTGGATCAGACTGGTGGGGCTTCGTGCGAGTGGGAGGAATACCAGGAGAAGAAGGGAGCACTGAGGGACTTGCAGCTTAGGAGGTCCCGGGGTGCGTATGTGAGGTCGCGGGTCCAGATGTTGCACGACCTGGACCGCGCCTCCCCCTTTTTCTTTTCTCTGGAGAAGGGGCGAGGAGCCCGCAGGCAGCTTGTAGAGTTGCTTGCGGATGATGGCTCCTCTGTCACAGATCCAGAGAGCATTGGTGCCTCAGTTCGGTCGTTCTACAGGACTCTGTTCTCGGCTGGCACATCGAGTGGGGAGGCGAAAGAAGTCCTGTGGGAGGGCTTACCCGCTGTGTGCAATGATGTGGCTGAACACCTGGATGATCCCCTAACTCTGGAGGAGTTGACTGTTGCCCTGCACCAGCTCAGGAGGGGCAAGTCTCCAGGGCTGGATGGGCTGACTGTGGAGTACCTTAGAGCCTTCTGGGATGTCCTGGGGGGCGACTATATGAAGGTCCTGGGGGAGAGCCTGGCGACCGGGGAGATGCCTTTCTCTTGGCGCAGGGCAGTTGTTGTCCTGCTGCCCAAGAAGGGTGATCTTTGCCTTTTGAAGAACTGGCGCCCGGTCTCTCTCCTCAGCACGGACTATAAAGTCTTTGCACGGGCATTGGCGAATCGCCTGGGTCCCGTGCTGTCCCAGATGATCCACCCTGACCAGTCGTACACAGTCCCGGGCCGGTCCATCCAGGACAATATCCATCTGCTCCGGGACCTGATCCATCTGTCCCAGGGGGCTGGTCAGTCGATCGCCTTTCTCTCCCTCGACCAGGAGAAGGCGTTTGACAGGGTGGAGCACGACTACCTTCTTGGGACTCTGCAGGTGTTCGGATTTGGACCGCATTTTGTGGCCTGGGTCCGACTGTTATATACTGCTGCAGAATGCCTTGTTAAGGTCAACGGCTCTTTGTTGGCCCCCATTCCCTTTGGGAGGGGGGTTCGTCAGGGATGTCCCATGTCCGGCCAGCTGTATTCCATCTGTGTCGAGCCTTTCCTGTGCCTTCTCCGGAGGCGGTTGACAGGCCTGGCTTTACCGGGGCCGGGGATGGAGGTGGTTCTCTCGGCCTACGCCGATGATGTCCTTCTGATGTTCACCGACCCTGTTGACCTGCGGAGGATGCGTGAGTGCCAGCAGGTTTTCTCGGCTGCATCTTCCGCCAGGATCAACTGGGGGAAGTGTTCTGGTCTCTTGATGGGTGGGTGGCAGGTGGACTCCCTGCCGGAGGAGATGGCAGGTTTTGCGTGGAGTACCACGCACCTCCTCTATCTGGGGGTCTACCTGAGTCCCGCTGAGGAGGGGTGGCCGGCGAACTGGCAGGAGCTGGAGGCGAAAGTGGTCGCCCGGCTGGGACGTTGGTCAGGCCTACTTGGTGTGCTCTCTTACCGGGGCAGGGCTGTAGTTATAAACCAGCTGGTGGCCTCTCTGCTGTGGTACCGGATGGCCACTATGGTCCCATCCTCTTATTTTATAACCATGTTACAGAGGAGATTGGTCAACTTCTTCTGGGGGGAGAGGAACCACTGGGTCTCTGCTGGGGTTCTGAGTCTCCCGTTGGAGGAGGGTGGTCAGGCGCTGGTCTGTATTCGTACCCAGGTGGCGGCTCTCCGACTCGGGACCCTGCGGAGGTACGTCTACTCGGACTACCCTCCTAAATGGCACGTGCTGGCGACGTACTTTTTCTGTCAGGGGCGGTGCCTACAGGAGGGCTCCCGGCTCCCGGTAGCGGGAATGAGTCGACGCGCTAGGCGGGAGTTGCCTGGCTTTTACCGTGAACTCCTGAAGGCCAGGAATTTGGTCACCTTCAGCCAGGGCCCTGCTCCTCAGGGGGAGGGGGGTGTCGTGGCTGTGACGGGGGGTGTCGAGGAGAGGCGTGTGCATGGAGCGATTCCGGACGAGCTTACCCCCGCTCAGTCGGAATTGTTCATAGGGCCCATGGCCCGGGACCCTCCCCGAGAGCCGGCCCCATACAACATGAGCCGCCTTTCTGAGATGCCCAGTGTGCCATTCCGTGGCGCGGAGAGGCGTGTAATGTACAGGCTGCTCTTGCACACTCTCCACTTCCTCGCTCTCGTCTTCCGTCCAGACACACCCTGGCGGTCCGTGTTACCACCTGACGAGGGGAGCGGTCCCCAGTGGAGGTCTCTCTACAAGGGAGTCCTCCCCCTTTACATCGGGGACCTGGGGTGGAGAGTTTTGCACAAAGCCGTGGCCTGTAATAGGTACTTGAGCCGGTTCACGGACTCTTCCCCTGCGTGTCATTTCTGCGGTGAGGAAGAGACCGTGTTCCACGTGTATATAGAGTGCGAGAGGTTGCAGCCCCTGTTCGAGTATCTGAAAGGGCTGCTCCTCAAGTTTTGGCTACATTTTAGTCCAACGCTATTAATTTATGGGCACCCGGTACAGAGGGGGGAGGGTCGGGAGCGAGGAGGGGGTCTCCCTGTCGGACTGCTCCTGGGCCTGGCCAAGATGCGGGCAGCGTGCGGTCGATGGCCGCACAGCGGTCGGCTGCCTGCCCCTTTTCCGGGGTTACGTCCGTGCCCGCGTGTCCCTAGAGAGGGAACACGCGGTGTCCACGGGGACTGTGGAGGTCTTCTGTGAACGCTGGTCACCACAGGAGGTTGAATATATTATAGATAAAAATGTTAATGTTTTAATTTGATAGTTTTGTGTAAATGTTTTTTAAATTGTGTGAGCTTTCTACCCTTCCTTGTAAATTGTACATTTGGTTAAAAATCTAATAAAAAAACATTTACGGAAAAAAAAAAAAAAAAAAAAAAAAGAGCGGGGCCAAGAAAATTGAAGATAGACACAAAATGCAGGAGTAACTCAGCGGGACCGGCAGCATCTCTGGAGAGAAGCAATGGGTGACGTTTCGTGTTAAGACCCTTCTTTTCAGACTGAAGAAGAGTCTCGACACGAAACGTCACCCATTGCTTCTCTCCAGAGATGCTGCCGGTCCCGCTGAATTACTCCAGCTTTGTTTCCATCTTCAAATGACATCATGGGCTCCAGACGGCCGTGCGTACGCATGTAATCGCGCCCAACCTTCGCTCGACCGTCTCGGCTCAACGCGACCACGAGGTCGAGTAATTTGCGTGCCAAGGACACATAAGTGGGACAGGCCCTTAAGGAATTTTTCGGGAGCGTTGAATAGGAAATTGGGAGACGATTTATGACCCGAGGGGGGCGTTGGAACATTAAATGGAGTGAAGTATATTGAAAAGATTATTTGGCAATGCAGTAATAGTGACGTAGCGAAGGAACTAATAGGATTGTGGAGGAAGTATTATAAAGCGCAGAAAGCATGTAGAGAAGCTGTGAGAATGGCGAATTGGCAAGAAGCAGCTTCAAAGCTTAGAGCTCAAAGATGATGAAGTAAACCGGCCTCCAGGCACCTTGATAGAGGGGTGTGGATGTATTAGAGAGAGTAAGGAACAGGAGAGAGATAGATCTCCTGAACGGAAACTGGCACCAGTAAATTTAGAATTTAAGGACCCGGTGGTTGGCATTGGCTTTGAAGGGGGAGTAGAATATTTGGAAGATTGGGAAAGTGTTAAAATTAGAAGTTCGCAGCCTCCACCATATTCCTCTTGCGTTCCCCGGGCTCCATCCACACATTGTATAGCTTGCGCACACAACAGACATTCAGAGCCTGCAGCACCTTTAACACCACCTGCAGATTCCACAATAAAGCCTACTTTACAAACAGCAGCAACACGAGTACAGGATTCTTTGACTCAATCCGCTCCACTATCGGCAGATAGTCCAGTAGCTCACGGTACCAGGAGTAAAACGAAGAAGATAGCTCCTGTATTTAAGGAGAGAGAGGTTATTAGAGACATAGTACAACCCCCAGAATATTTTTGCGAACCTAAACCTCGATGAATTAGACGAGTAGCAGGAGATAGATACATAGATACATAGAAAATAGGTGCAGGAGTAGGCCATTCGGCCCATCGAGCCTGCACCGCCATTCAATATGATCATGGCTGATCATCCAACTCAGTATCCCGTACCTGCCTTCTCTCCATACCCCCTGATGCCTTTAGCCACAAGGGCCACATCTAACTCCCTCTTAAATATAGCCAATGAACTGGCCTCAACTACCCTCTGTGGCAGAGAATTCCAGAGATTCACCACTCTCTGTGTGAAAAAAGTTTTTTCTCATCTCGGTCATAAAGGATTTCCCCCTTATCCTTAAGCTGTGACCCCATGACCTGGACTTCCCCAACATCGGGAACAATCTTCCTGCATCTAGCCTGTCCAACCCCATATGAATTTTGTACGTTTCTATAAGATCCCCTCTCAATCTCCTAAATTCTAGCGAGTATAAGCCAAGTCTATCCAATCTTTCTTCATATGAAAGTCCTGACATCCCAGGAATCAGTATGGTGAACCTTCTCTGCACTCCCTCTATGGCTATAATGTCCTTCCTCAGATTTGGAGACCAAAACTGTACGCAATACTCCAGGTGTGGTCTCACCAAGACCCTGTACAACCGCAGTAGAACCTCCCTGCTCCTTTACTCAAATCCTTTTGCTATGAAAGCTAACATACCATTCGCTTTCTTCACTGCCTGCTGCACCTGCATGCCTACTTTCAATGACTGGTGTACCATGACACCCAGGTCTCGCTGCATCTCCCCTTTTCCTAATCGGCCACCATTTAGATAATAGTTTGCTTTCCTGTTTTTGCCACCAAAGTGGATAACCTCACATTTATTCACCTTATACTGCATCTGCCAAACATTTGCCCACTGACCCAGCCTATCCAAGTCACCTTGCAGTCTCCTAGCATCCTCCTCACAGCTAACACTGCCCCCCAGCTTAGTGTCATCCGCAAATTTGGAGATGTTGCCTTCAATTCCCTCATCCAGTTCATTAATATAAATTGTAAATAGCTGGGATCCCAGCACTGAGCCTTGCCTGCCATTGTGAAAAGGACCCATTTACTCCTACTCTTTGCTTCCTGTTTGCCAGCCAGTTCTCTATCCACATCAATACTGAACCCCCAATACCGTGTGCTTTAAGTTTGTATACTAATCTCTTATGTGGGACCTTGTCGAAAGCCTTCTGAAAGTCCAGATACAACACATCCACTGGTTCTCCCCTATCCACTCTACTAGTTACATCCTCGAAAAAATTCTATAAGATTCGTCAGACAAGATTTACCTTTCGTAAATCCATGCTGACTTTGTCCAATGATTTCACCACTTTGCAAATGTGCTGCTATCCCATCTTTAATAACTGACTCTAGCAGTTTCCCCACTACCGATGGTCTGTAATTCCCTGTTTTCTCTCTCCCTCCCTTCTTAAAAAGTGGGGTTACGTTTGCTACCCTCCAATCCTCAGGAACTACTCCAGAATCTAAAGAGTTTTGAAAAATTATCACTAATGCATCCACTATTTCTGGAGCTACTTCCTTAAGTGCTCTGGGATGCAGCCTATCTGGCCCTGGTGATTTATCGGCCTTTAATCCATTCAATTTACCCAACACCACTTCCCGACTAACCTGGATTTCACTCAGTTCCTCCATCTCCTTTGACCGACGGTCCCCTGCTATTTCCGGCAGATTATTTATGTCTTCCTTAGTGAAGATGGAACCAAAGTAGTTATTCAATTGGTCCGCCATATCCTTGTTCCCCATGATCAATTCACCTGTTTCTGACTGCAAGGGACCTACATTTGTTTTAACTAATCTCTTTCTCTTCACATATCTATAAAAACGTTTGCAGTCAGTTTTTATGTTCCCTGCCAGTTTTCTTTCATAATCTATTTTCCCTTTCCTAATTAAGCCCTTTGCCTCCTCTGCTGGTCTCTGAATTTCTCCCAGTCCTCTGGTATGCTGCTTTTTCTGGCTAATTTGTACGCATCATCTTTTGCTTTGATACTATCCCTGATTTCCCTTGTTATCCACGGATGCACTACCTTCCCTGATTTATTCTTTTGTAGTTCATCCATGCAGTCTTTAAATGCCTTCCATTGAATATCCACCGTCAACCCTTTTAGAACTAATTGCCAGTCAATCTTGGCCAATTCACGTCTCATACCCTCAAAGTTACCTTTCTTTAAGTTCAGAACCGTTGTTTCTGAATTAACAATGTCACCCTCCATCCTAATGAAGAACTCAACCATATTATGGTCACTCTTGCCCAAGGGGGCACGCACAACAAGACTGCTAACTAATCCTTCCTCATTACTCAATACCCAGTCTAGAATAGCCTGCTCTCTCGTTGGTTCCTCTACATGTTGGTTTAGATAACTATCCCGCATACATTCCAAGAAATCCTCTTCCTCAGCACCCCTGCCAATTTGATTCACCCAATCTATATGTAGATTGAAGTCACCCATTATAACTGTTTTGCCTTTGTTGCACGCATTTCTAATTTCCTGTTTGATGCCATCCCCAACTTCACTACTACTGCTAGGTGGCCTGTACACAACACCCACCAGCGTTTTCTGCCCCTTAGTGTTTGGCAGCACTACCCATACCGATTCCACATCCTCCAAGCTAATGTCCTTCTTTTCCACTGCGTTCATCTCCTCTCTAACCAGCAACGCTACCCCACCTCCTTTTCCTTTCTCTCTATCCCTCCTGAATATTGAATATCCCTGGATGTTCAGCTCCCAGCCTTGGTCACCCTGGAGCCATATCTCCGTGATCCCAACTATATCATAATCATTAATAGCTATCTGCACGTTCAACTCATCCACCTTATTACGAATGCTCCTTCAGAGAGGTTCCTTTGAGAAGTACCGTAATCCCCTTAGTGAGGAGGAAGACATATCTGAGGGTGGGACAATAGCTGGAGGAGATCCGGATTTGGCAAAAATTCTGAAAGCAGAGCAAGTATCCCGTAGGCAGTTCCCAGTCAGGGAAATGCCAAAACCAACTTTTGATGCGGCTAATGCAGTGGGTGCAAATAATCCCAGGACTATCGAAGTATATACCCCATTGAAACCTAACGAGATGATGGCAGTGTTAAGCAAGATGCCTGATAGAAAGAAGTCACCTACTTCCTTTGTAGATTACTTAAGAACCACAATGAGTGTGTATCACACAGACTCCCGAGATCTATGGGCTGTGATACAACAGATAATTACTCCGACAGAACGTATCAGATTCTTAACAACCTTAGGACACCCAACTCATGAAGTACTGGCTAATGTGATCGCTGATGGAAGATGCAGTTTTAACTGCACTTGCCAATACTCTTCAGAAGCCTATAGATATTTCAAAGATTCTGGATGTGAGACCAAAAAAGGGACAGGGAGCAAATGAATTCTTGGAAAGTACACAAAAATGCTGGAGAAACTCAGCGGGTGCAGCAGCATCTATGGAGCGAAGGAAATAGGTAACGTTTTGGGCCGAAACCCTTCTTCAGACTGGTAGGGGGTGGGGAGAAGAAAGGAAAAAAGGAAAAGGCGGAGGAGGAGCCCGAGGGCTGGGGGAGGGGAGGAGACAACCAGATGGCTGATGAGGGGGAGGGGACAGCCAGGGCTAGCAGAATTGGGAGAATTCAATGTTCAGGCCACCAGGATGTAGACTGCCCAAGCGGAATATGAGGTGCATTTCCTCCAATTTACGGTGTTGCTCGCTGTGGCCATGGAGGAGACCCAGGACAGAGAGGTCAGATACGGAATGGGAGGGGGAGTTGAAGTGCTGAGCCACCGGGAGTTCAGGTTGGTTATTGCGGACCGACCGGAGGTGTTCGGCGAAACGATCGCCAAGCCTCCGCTTGGTCTCACCGATGTAGATCAGCTGGCATCTAGAGCAGCGAATGCAATAGATGAGGTTGGAGGAGATGCACGTGAACCTCTGTCGCACCTGGAATGACTGCTTGGGTCCTTGAATGGAGTGGAGGGGGGAGGTGAAGGGACAAGTGTTGCATCTCTTGCGGTTGCAAGGGAAAGTACCAGGGGAGGGGGTGGTATGGGAGGGAAGGGAAGAATTGACAAGGGAGTTACGGAGGGAGCGGTCTTTGCGGAAGGCAGACATGGGGGGAGATGGGAAGATGTGGCGAGTGGTGGGGTCACGTTGGAGGTGGCGAAACTGACGGAGGATCACTTGTTGTATGTGACGGCTGGTGGGGTGAAAGGTGGGGACTAGGGGGACTCTGCCTTTGTTGTGAGTGGGGGGGATGGGGAGAGAGAGCAGTGTTGCGGGGTATGGCAGAGACCCTGGTGCGAGCCTCATCTATGGTGGAGGAGGGGAACCCCCGTTCCCTGAAGAATGAGGACATTTCAGATGCCCTGGTGTGGAACGCCTCATCCTGGGAGCAGATGCGGCGTAGACGGAGGAATTGGGAGTGGGGGATGGAGTCCTTACAGGAAGCAGGGTGGGAAGAAGTGTAGTCCAGATAGCCATGGGAGTCGGTAGGTTTGTAGTGGATGTCGGTAAGGAGTCTATCACCTGCGATGGAGATAGTGAGGTCAAGGAATGGTAGGGAAGTGTCGGAAATGGTCCAGGTGTATTTGAGTGCCGGATGGAAGTTGGTGGTGAAGCGGATGAAGTCAGTCAGTTGTGTGTTGGTGCAGGATGTGGCACCAAAACAATCATCGATGTAGCGGAGGTAGAGGTCGGGGATGGGGCCCTGGTACGCATTGAACAAGGATTGTTCTACGTACCCGACAAAGAGGCAGGCGTAGCTCGGGCCCATGCGTGTGCCCATAGCTACGCCTTGTATTTGGAGGAAATGGGAGGAGTCAAATGAAAAGTTATTAAGTGTAAGTACCAGCTCCGCTAGGCAGAGGAGGGTGTCAGTGGCCGGGTATAGATTGCTTCTACGGTTGAGGAAAAAACGGAGGGCTTCGAGACCATCCTGGTGGGGGATGGAGGTGTACAGTGACTGGACATCCATGGTGAAGATGAGGGGGTGAGGGCCTAGAGAGTGGAATGCGCGGAGATGACGGAGAGTGTCTGAGGTGTCTTGAACATAGGTAGGGAGGGATTTAACCAAGGGGGATAGGATGGAGTCGAGGTAGGTGGAGATGAGTTCGGTGGGGCAAGAACAGGCAGAGACAATGGGTCTACCGGGACAGTCAGGTTTGTGGATTTTGGGGAGAAGGTAAAAGCGGGCTGTGCGGGGCTGGGGAACGATGAGGTTGGAGGCTCGTTCGGGCAGGGCGTGTGAGTGGATGAAGTCGGTGATGGTGCTGGAGATGGTGGCCTGGTGCTCGTCAGTGGGGTCATGGTCCAGGGGTCAGTAGGAAGAGGTGTCCGAGAGTTGGCGCGTGGCCTCAGCTTTGTAGAGGTCGACGCGCCAGACTACCACGGCACCTCCCTTGCCGGCGGGTTTGATAACCCAATCTAGGTTGTTGCGGAGTGAGTCTATGGCAGTGCGTTCAGGGGGGGAGAGATTGGAGTGAGACAAGGGAGTGGAGAAGTTGAGGCGGTTGATGTCACGGCGGCAGTTTTTAATAAAGAGTTCTAAAGCCAGAAGGCTACGAGGGGGGTTCCATGAGGATGGAAAGATGTTCTGAGTTATACATGGATCAATCAGGGGATCTGAATTTCAGGAATGGGGTAAATTCTCCTCAGTACTGTGCAATCTTATTGAACTGCCTTCCAACTAATGTAGCTGAATCGATTAAAACTAATAATATGGACTGGTCAGAAAAGAGTTCCAGTCAGATGGCTCGAGAAGTAAGATACCACTGGAAAGATGTCAAAATGCAGGAAGGTCAGTCTGCAGTAAAAACAAAAACAGAGTACGTGATTAGAAATGAGGCACCAAACTCTGACTCAGGACCATGGAGTCCTTAAATATTAGCAAAGAATGGAATGGAAGAAATTAGGGTTCCAGAGTATTTAGATCATTATTACGATAATATGCCTGCCTTAGTGCCAATTTTACTGGGACCAAATTGTAGAAGACATCGAATAAGTGGACCAGATCAGTGCCATACTTGTGGAGGGGCAGGTCACTGGAGTAGGGAGTGCCCAACCAGCGGAAGGAACAGAAGAGAGTGTCACCAAAGAGATTTCCAAGATCAGAGGGATCAAAGAGATTTCAGAGATCAACGAAATCTGAGAGGGAACTGGCAGGAAAATCAGGAACAGAGAAGACCAATATCCTTCTCTCACAATAGCCCCTTTCCACGTCTATGATTAGCAAATTTAGTGGTGACTGGATGCAAATGTTACGAAGAACCTGTGCTATCACTATATAGAAAGAAAAATCTATACTTTCTTGGTAGACACAGGAGCATCCATGTCATCACTCCAATTAATTTACAATCTCCCTGAATCACAAGATGTCCAGAGCATGTCCGGTTTTCAAGGACATGTCTGCCAGTATCCCATCTCTGAGCCAGTTGAGGTGGTGTACAGAGGAAAAGCAATAAAGCATAGATTTGTGATAACAACTGGATTGGATTGCAATTTAATGGCCAGAGGTTTGCTCTGCGCATTTCATTTAAAGATCGAGTGCAGCGATGGTGGGATGTTAGTGATCCCCTGGGCTCCTGAAAGTCAATGTTATTTGACAGTGACCCCCCAATGGTGGTCCTTTGATTTGGATGGAGAACCCCCAATCCATATTACATTGGCTTACGACACGAGTGGTAAGGATAGGGAGATGGAAGCCTTCTTTAAACCGTATGAAGGAAAGGTCTGGGAAATAAGAATTTTGGAACTAGTTGAAGGAAAGGAGGGCATTGCGGAGTACGTTGAGGTACCAGTGAAATTAAGGAAAAGGACTGCAGGGGTTGCTCCTCACATTACAAGGAAAGTAAATTACCCGGCGAGTGCAAAAGATCTAGGAGCAATGGTGAAAAGGGCAATTACCATGACAGACCCAAATAAATACGAAGAGCAAAATGTATCTAACCAGTATGTTAAGTTTTATCAGGCCCCAAGGTCAGTTATTACCCGTCCACGTCAGCATCTGGGGAGTGAGTTATGTGAGAATGTGGACCCTCAAGTTTGGGCAGAAGACACAGTTCAGGTAGGATACATGAACATCAATCCCATCCAAGTAGCTCTCCAGAAAGGGGTAACACTGCCTTTGATAAAACAGTATCCCTTAAAACCACAGGCCATTAACAGCATAGACAAATTAATTCGGGGGCTGCTAGAACAAAACATCTTGGTAAAATGTCAATCAATCTGCAACACACCAATCCTCGCAGTTCCGAAACCAGGGAAGAAAGGCCAGTACAGATTGGTCCAAGACCTAAGATTGATTAACACAGTTGTAGAACCGCTCCATGCTCTAGTGCCAAGCCCTGAGCTTTAATCCCAGCTGAAGCAAAAATCTTCTCAATAGTCGACCTGCAACACACATTCTTTCCTTGCCTCCCCATAAGAACAGCCAGTATTTGTTTGCTTTTGCATATAGTGGCCAGCGATGCACCTGGCCCACATTGCCTCAGGGATTCATCAACTCGCCTACTTTGTTTTCCAGGTGTCTGCACGAACAATTGAGTGCTATAAATTTTAGAAGAGGATCTACTTTAGTGCAGTACGTCGATGATTTATTGGTGGCCGGCTGAGTTGAACCGAGCAGCCGTGAAGATACTGCACAACTACTAAATCATTTGGCTAATCTAGGATCCCAGTCAAGGGTACTGATGGCCCAGGAGAAAGTAACATTTTTGGGAGTCATGGTTTCGGCAACCGAAAGGAGTCTGGAAAAAAGCGGACTCGAACCAATTTGTGAATTCCCAATTCCTAAGGAGGCAGAGCGGATGAGGCAATGGCTTGGTGTGGTCAATTACTGTAGACTTTGGATCCCTAATATAGCTTTAGAGACGGAAGAGCTGACACCCTATACAAGCAAAGAGGGTGAGTTTCAATTAACTAGGAAAGCACAAGAGGCCTTAGAGAACTTGAAGAAGTCGCTGATGCAGGCCCCAGCTTTGGGAAGACCACTTTACGACAGACCCTTCCAACTCTTTTGCACCGTTCTCTCTGAGTGTTCGACGGCAGTCCTTACTCAAAAGCATGGGGATAGGCATAGACCAGTTGCCTATCACTCTTCTAAATTAGATCCTGTAGCCAGGGGACACCCACTCTGCACCCAAATTCTAACAGCCATATATAACAGTTTACAGTCTGCTGCAAATTTGACCCCACAACAGGAAATAGTGGTATATAGCTCACATTCAGTTTGTAAAATTGTTGGGACAATTACAGACACAGCACTTAACAATGGCTCGTCAGAACAAATATGAAATTTACTTATTAAATAATCCGAAACTTCAATTTAGGCATTGTACATTAATTAACCCAACATCTTTTCTTGTCTCACCCCAGAAGAGCAGTCAGAAGCGGGACATGAATGTTTATTTATCTTCTAGGAGGAGACATCTGTGAGGGAGGACTTGAGAGACGCACCCATAGA
Organism: Malacoraja senta; assembly: GCA_038087875.1. Taxonomy (NCBI): domain Eukaryota; kingdom Metazoa; phylum Chordata; class Chondrichthyes; order Rajiformes; family Rajidae; genus Malacoraja; species Malacoraja senta. The sequence goes on along the minus strand of CM075977.1, from coordinate 64,291,177 downwards.
GGACCCTGACATAACATTGTATGTAGATGGGAGTGCATCTATTGGACCGTGGGGTGAGAAATTGTCTGGGTATGCAATTGTTAATCAGAATGGTGAAAATGTAGAAGCAGCTGCCGTTGAGTCACCTTATTCAGCACAACAGGCTGAATTATTTGCTATAATTAGGGCTTGTATTATGGGAAAGAATTTAAAGGTAAACATATCTACAGATTCCAGGTACACATTTGGAGCAGTGCATGATTTCGGACAATTATGGAAAAAGAGAGGATTTCTTACCTCAGCTGGGACTCAAATATCAAACAAACAATTGGTGACAGATTTATTGAAGGCCATGATGCTACGCAGACAAATTTCTGTTATAAAATGTAGTGCACACACAAGAGGACAGACCCCAATAGACATTGGAAATCATCATGACAACCTGGCAGCAAAAGAAATATCCCGGGAACGTAAGAAGGTAGTGCCAAAGATGATGAGGCAGACTAAAAGTTTAAATAACAAGTCCCCCTCGGAGAAGCTGATGCCAACCATCCAAGAGATTGGTCAGTTGCAGGAGGAGGCTACTGAAAGGGAGAAAGAACGATAGAAGCAACTTGGGTGTACACTGGATTGTACGACAGGATTGTGGACCACACCAGCAGGGCAAACTTGCATGACAGATTCACTGGTATTATGGGTTATCGAGTGCATGCACTATGCAACCTATTGTGGTGCAAGAGCAGTAGGAGACACTCTTTTGGCTACTTGTTGGCATCCAAGGTTACAAACATTAGCTCAAAAAGTAAGTAGCAGTTGCCTGGTTTGCCAGAAATACAATCCAGGGAAAGGAGTAGGATGTGGAGATGGGAAGACACCATTGCCCATGGGTCCTTTTGAGATATTACAGATGGATTAGATCGAATTGGAACGGTGCCAGGGTTACAGATATGTACTTGTCATAGTCGATGTATTCAGCCGGTGAATCGAAGCCTATCCAACCCTTGATAATAAAGCGGCTACTGTTGTCAAGGTGTTAATGAAAGAAATTGTCCCTAGATTTGGCAACCCTATTCGATTTAGTTCAGATAACGGTCCACACTTTATTGGGCAGAATAATAAAGAGTTTTGTAAACAGTTGGGCATTCAGCAGCAATTACACTGTGCTTATCGACCGCAGGCTGCTGGGCTTGTAGAAAGGGCAAATCCGACCCCTAAAACTAAATTAGCTAAATTAAAGGCGGAGACTGGAATTGGTTGGATTAAATTACTTCCCATTGGATTAAATTACTTCCCATAGCTTTATTTCAGATGCGAGTCACACAAAGGCAGGGAAATCTGCCTTTGTTGACAGCTTTGACTAAAGTGGAGCCTGGAGACTATGTCCTTGTAAAGAACTGGGTAAGGAAAGGATTGGAGGTTCACTGGGAAGGACCTTACCAGGTTCTCCTAACGACCCCAACGGCGGTAAAAGTAGAGGGCAAGAATGCATGGGTGCATCTCCACCATTGCAAGAGTATCAGTGCTGCTAACTTGCTTTATTCCAGATTCCCTTAGAAACGTCATATTCTTCGACGAGTCAACAACAGATTAACTTATCAGGATGGATGGAGGGGATTTACGCCCATGAAAACTCGGGAGGTGAAGACTCCTCAGACGGAAATCATGAAGCTACGCCCATGCAAACTCGGGAAGCTTGGTGAAATTCTGGGAAAATAAATCAGCATCTTCTTGTTAGAATATCTGTTATAGTAAAGTAGTCATTGTTGTGTTTTGGTGAGACCTGTGACTAATGGTGTGCCACAGTGAGTAGGAAGGAATTGCAGATGCTGGTTTACACTGAGGAAATACACAAAATGCTGGAGTAACTCAGCGGGACAGGCAGTATCTCTGGAGAGAAGGGAAGGATGACGTTTCGGGGCGAGACCCTTCTTCAGACTGAAGAAATGGTCTCGACTCGAATCATCTCCCATTTCTTCTCTCCAGAGATTCTGCCTATCCCACTGAGTTACTCCAGCAATTTATCTTTATCTTTGGTGTACCACAGTGAACTGTGCTGGGTCCACTGTTGTATGTCATTAGTATTAATGATTTGGATGACAATGTGGTTAACATGGTGAGTAAAATTGCAGACAGCCCCATGTTTGGTGATATAGTGGACAGTGAAGAAAGCTATCAAAGTTTACAAAAGGACTGGAACAACTTGGGAAATAGGACAAGAAATGTCAGATGGAAGTTAATTTCAGAGAAGATGCATTTTGGTCATTCAAACCAGGGCATAAATAAGTAAATGGTAGAACTCTGGAAAGTGGTGTAGAACAGACAGATGTAGGAGTATCTGTGCATCGTTTCCTTACTTTAGTTTAGTACCCAGGTACAGTGAAAAACTTTTTTGCATGCTCTCCAGTCAGCAAATAGACATGAATATGATCAGACCGTCCATAGTGTACAAATACTGGATAAAGGGTATATTGTTTACTGTAAGGTAAAGTGCAGTAAAATCCAATTAAAGATAATTCAAAGGTGTCCAATGAGGTAGATGGGAGGTCAGAACTGTTCTCTAGTGAGAGGATGGGACAGCTGCCTGATGACAGCTGGTAAGAAACTGTCTTTGGAGATCTGCCCCACCTATTGACAAAGAGGGTATAACAGTTCAGGAGATTTTAGATGGATTTGAGAATGCAGTCAGCAAGTTTGTTGTCGGAGGATGAGACCAATTGCTGCAAAATTAAATTTTGGAATGCAAGAGAACTGTGATCAAGCATTACAGATAGTTTAATTGCATTATTGAGGTCTTCTCAATCAAATAATTCAGTTCCCAAATCCGCCAAGCAAACAATACTACGGATTACAAATAGTTGTTGATAAGCTGTACTGATCTTTAAACTAGTTTAGATGACCTATGTGGAAATTTGACTTCTTAATTTATCACAGGTTATTATTATAAAAGATTTCCTTCACGAACTGTACACAAAAAAAAGTTATGTGTAAGAAAGAACTGTAGATGCTGGTTTACACTGAAGATAGACATAAAGTGCTGGAGTAACTCAGCAGGTTAGGCAGCATCTCTGGAGAAAAGGAATAGGTGCAGTTTTGGGTCAAGACCCTTCATCAGTCTCATAAAAAAAAGTTTAATTGACTTAAAGGCACAAAGAATATTTAAAATTGTAAGAACAAATTTTACCACAACATAAGTTACGTTATTCTGTTTTCTAATATTATAAACAAATGAGTTAGTACTATTCCTCAGCTAACCTTTAAATAGTCAAAACCTCTGCTAAAATAATGCAAACAATATGGTATTGCAAACAACAAAACAGCGCGGGGCTTGCTTCTACAGAGGCCCGGGGAGCTGTTGGAACGAGGAGGAGGAGGAGTTACCTGGAGCTGTGAGTAGACCCAAATCTGCAACGTTCCATCTGCAACTGCAACGTTCAGGCAACGTTCCAGAGAAGGAGTGTGGGGGAAGCCTCTGATTGGTCGAACGGACTAGAGGAAGCAGCTGATTGGCTTGTATCCCAGGTAAGGGGATTATGAGGGCCAGGGCAGTTTACTGTTCTGGATGTCAGATGTGGGAAGTCATGGAGTCTGATAGCCCTCCAGACGTCCACATCTGCGCCAGGTGCGTCGAGATGGGGCTCCTAAGGGACCGTGTTAAGAACCTGGAGCAGCAACTCGATGACCTCTGTCTGCTCAGGGAGAGCGAGGAGGTCATAGAAAGGAGTTACAGGGAGGTGGTCACTCCAAGACCACGGGAGACAGAAAACTGGGTCACAGTTAGGAAGGGCAATGGGCAGAGGCAGGGACTGGTGAGTACCCCAGTGGCTGTACACCTTGAAAATAAGTACTCATGTTTGAGTAATGGTGGTGGAGATGGCCTACCTGGGGGCAGCGACAGCGGCCGGGCCTCTGGCACAAAGACCGGTCCTGTTGCTCAGAAGGGTAAGGAAAAGAAGAGGAGGGCAATTGTAATAGGGGACTCTATAGTCAGGGGGTCGGATAGGCGTTTCTGTGGACGCAGACAGGAGACCCGGATGGTAGTTTGCCTCCCTGGTGCCAGGGTCAGGGATGTGTCTGAACGTGTCGAAGAAATCCTGAAATGGGAGGGAGAGGAGCCTGAGGTTGTGGTACATATAGGTACCAACGACATAGGTAAAAAAAGAGAAGAGGTCCTGAAAGAAGAATTTAGGGAGTTAGGTAGAGAGTTAAGGAGAAGGACTGCAAAGGTAACAATCTCAGGATTACTGCCTGTGCCACGCGACAGTGAGAGTAGGAATGGAGCGAGGTGGAGGATAAATGAGTGGATGAGGGACTGGTGCAGTGGGTATGGATTCAAGTTTCTGGATCATTGGGACCTCTTTTGGGGAAGGTGCGACCTGTACAGAAAGGATGGGTTGCACTTGAACTCGAGGGGGACCAATATCCTGGCGGGTAGATTTGCAAAGGCTACTGGGGAGACTTTAAACAAGTATGGTTGGGGGGAGGGACTCAAATTGGGAAAGCTAGCAGTCAGTGTGTGAGGCAGGAGGCAGAGAATGGAAGCACTCTGACCCAAAATGTAGGGGAGAGAGAAGAAAAAGACAATAAACAGAGAATAAGAGAGGGTGGGTTTCTTAAATGTGTATATTTTAATGCTAGGAGCATTGTAAGAAAGGTGGATGAACTTAAAGCCTGGATTGACACCTGGAAGTATGATGTTGTGGCGATCAGTGAAACATGGTTGCAGGAGGGCTGTGATTGGAAACTAAATATTCCAGGATTTCGTTGCTTCAGGTGTGATAGAATTGGAGGGGCAAGAGGTGGAGGTGTTGCATTGCTTATCAGGGAAGATATTACAGCAGTGCTTTGGCAGGATAGATTAGAGGGCTCTTCTAGGGAGGCTATTTAGGTGGAACTGAGAAATGGGAAAGGGGTAGCAACACTCATAGGGGTGTATTATAGACCGCCAAATGGGGAGCGAGAATTGGAGGAGCAAATATGTAAGGAGATTGCAGATATTAGTAGTAAGCACAAGGTAGTGATTGTGGGAGATTTCAATTTTCTACACATAGACTGGGAAACACATTCTGTAAATGGGCTGGATGGGTTGGAGTTTGTAAAATGTGTGCAGGATAGTTTTTTGCAGCAATACATAGAAGTACCTATTAGAGAAGGGGCGGTGCTGGACCTCCTGTTAGGAAATGAGACGGGTCAGGTGGCAGAGGTATGCGTTGGGGAACAGTTCGGGACCAGTGATCACAATACCATTAGTTTCAATATAATTATGGAGAGGGTCAGAACTGGACCTAGGGTTGAGATTTTTGATTGGAGAAAGGCTAACTTTGAGGAGATGCGAAAGGATTTAAAAGGAGTAAATTGGGACAGTTTGTTTTATGGGAAAGATGTGGAAGAGAAATGGAGGACATTTAAAGGTGAAATTTTAAGAGTACAGAATCTTTATGTCCCTGTTCAGTTGAAAGGAAATAGTAAAAATTGGAAAGAGCCATGGTTTTCAAGGGAAATTGGACACAGTTCGGAAAAAGAGAGAGATCTACAATAATTATAGGCAGCATGGAGTAAATGAGGTGCTGGAGGAGTATAAAAAATGTAAAAAGTGTCTTAAGAAAGAAATTAGAAAAGCTAAAAGAAGATATGAGGTTGCTTTGGCAAGTGAGGTGAAAGTAAATCCAAAGGGTTTCTACAGCTATATTAATAGCAAAAGGATAACGAGGGATAAAATTGGTCCATTAGAGAGTCAGAGTGGACAGCTTTCTGCAGAGCCAAAAGAGATGGGGGAGATATTGAACAATTTCTTTTCTTCGGTATTCACCAAGGAGAAGGATATTGAATTATGTGAGGTAAGGGAAACAAGTAGTGTATCTATGGAAACTATGAGATTCAAAGAAGAGGAAGTACTGACACTTTTGAGAAATATAAAAGTGGATAGGTCTCCAGGTCCGGACAGGATATTCCCTAGGACATTGAGGGAAGTTAGTGTAGAAATAGCAGGGGCTATGACAGAAATATTTCAAATGTCATTGGAAACGGCTATAGTGCCGGAGGATTGGCGTACTGCGCATGTTGTTCCATTGTTTAAAATGGGGTCTAAGAGTAAACCTAGCAATTGTAGACCTGTTAGTTTGACGTCAGTGGTGGGCAAATTAATGGAAAGGATATTTAGAGATAATATATATAAGCATCTGGATAAACAGGGACTGATTAGGAACAGTCAACGTGGATTTGTGCCTGGAAGGTCATGTTTGACTAATCTTCTTGAATTTTGTGAAGAGGTTACTCGGGAAATTGATGAGGGTAAAGCCATGGATGTTGTATATCTGGACTTCAGTAAGGCCTTTGACAAGATTCCTCACGGAAGGTTGGTTAAGAAGGTTCAATGATTGGTGGAGTAGCAAGATGGGTATTAATGGTGGAGTAGCAAGATGGATTCAACAGTGGCTGAATGGGAGATGCCAGAGAGTAATGGTGGATGGTTGTTTGTCAGGTTGGAGGCCAGTGACTAGTGGGGTGCCACAGGGATCTGTGTTGGGTCCACTGTTGTTTGTCATGTACATCAATGATCTGGATGATGGTGTGGTAAATTGGATTAGTAAGTATGCAGATGATACTAAGATAGGTGGTGTTGTGGATAATGAAGTAGATTTTCAAAGTCTACAGAGAGATTTATGCCGGTTGGAAGAGTGGGCTGAAAGATGGCAGATGGAGTTTAATGCTGATAAGTGTGAGGTGCTACATCTTGGTAGGACAAATCAAAATAGGACGTACATGGTAAATGGTAGGGAATTGAAGAATGCAGGTGAACAGAGGGATCTTGGAATAACTGTGCACAGTTCCTGGAAAGTGGAATCTCATGTAGATAGGGTGGTAAAGAAAGCTTTTGGTGTGCTGGCTTTTATAAATCAGAGCATTGAGTATAGAAGTTGGGATGTAATGTTAAAATTGTACAAGGTATTGGTGAGGCCAATTCTGGAGTATGGTGTACAATTTTGGTCGCCTAATTATAGGAAGGATGTCAACAAAATAGAGAGAGTACAGAAGAGATTTACTAGAATGTTGCCTGGGTTTCAGCAACTAAGTTACAGAGAAAGGTTGAACAAGTTAGGGCGCGCAGAAGGTTAAGGGGGGACTTGATAGAGGTCTTTAAAATGATGAGAGGGATAGACAGAGTTGACGTGGATAAGCTTTTCCCACTGAGAGTATGGAAGATTCAAACAAGGGGACATGACTTGAGAATTAAGGGACAGAAGTTTAGGGGTAACATGAGGGGGAACTTCTTTACTCAGAGAGTGGTGGCTGTGTGGAATGAGCTTCCAGTGAAGGTGGTGGAGGCAGGTTCGTTTTTATCATTTAAAAATAAATTGGATAGTTATATGGATGGGAAAGGAATGGAGGGTTATGGTCTGAGCGCAGGTAGATGGGACTAGGGGAGAATACGTGTTCGGCACGGACTAGAAGGGTCGAGATGGCCTGTTTACGTGCTGTAATTGTTATATGGTTATATGGTTATATGGTAGTACCAAGCTTATTAAATGTATCTAATTTTTAAAACATGCACGTTGAACACAATTAAGCCTAAACTAAATGTTCAAAATAGTTTTAAAATGAAATTCTGATCAAATAAATAGGGCAAAGGTTCTAATCCACTGACATGAATGTGTAAAGGTCATCGCATGAGAATAATCTCCAATGTTATGATCTTTACATGATATATTTATCTGGTTTGTTGAAACTTTGCCAAAAGACACAGCAGGTGCAGAGACTATGAAGCTTTCACAATGAATGTAAGCTTGTTGAAGCGTATTAGATACATCTGGTCAGAAATGTGTTCATGCCCAAATTTGCTAAGTGTGAGTGAAGGAATTATCTCTGCACCTGGATTGATAGGACAGAGGCCCAGCCTGAAGGCATTATGGCCTAGAATTTGCAGTTCCATTAACAGCAAAGTTCCAATAACAGCAAATTAGGTCCCTGCAGGTGCGGGGACCTAATTTGCGAATTTAGAAGAGTTTGCGCTCGACTCAAACTCGCAGCATGGTCGACACATGGTCCTAGGAGGTCTATGTAACTCTCCTTCATGCACGAGAGAAGTTCCTGCATACTCGAGGCCTCAGTTTGGTCGAGGAGTATTTTTTAGCATGCTGAAAATTATCCACGAGTAAAAATTGGTCGGCATGGAAAAAATCGATATTTTTTTTACTCATAGGTTTAGTCGAAGTAGGTCGTAGTAGGTCGGCATGTTATTCGTAGGTAATCGAAGGCAATCGAAGGTGATATAAGGTAGTCGAAGGTAGTCGTAGATAGTGTTAGTATAGTCGAAGGTAGTCAAAGGTGGTCGTCTTCATTCTCCACTCTTCGGTGTCCAATTTTCCTGAACAGTCAAAGCTAGTCTTCAACATTGTTGAAGGAGGTCGAAGGAGATCGAAGGAGGTCTTCTATATAGTCGAAGGAGGTCTTCTACATATTCGTAGGAGGTTCTCTACAAGACCATGACACTTTTGGTGTAGCTGCTTGCAGTGTGGCTGCTGCTGCTGCTGGTGCCGACGATGGCAGCCACGGTGTACTGCTCCTTGCTGTTTTGTATGTGTTTTTGTATGTGTTTGTTCGTTTGTGTCGTCTGTGAAAACCCTACAAAGATTACTTTCACGAGAGAGGTACTCATAACTTCGGACATACGGTACCTCCAAACATCATTCCGATTTCTCTCACTCGCTGGATTATTTGGACATACTCGTCGGCGGGGCTGTGGCTGCGTTCAAGGTCTTGAGACGGAGGAGGACCCATGGGTAGCGCTCTGGAGCGCTCACCCGACTCCGGCGACGAGGATCACGCACATCACTCCCGAGCATATTCCTGGCAAATGTATGTTCTCTCAAGAACAAAGTGGATGAACTGCAACTCCTGCATCGTACAAACAAGGACTTCTCTTGAGCTGCTGCCCTGTGCTTCACCGAGACCTGGCTTTGTGAGTCGACCCTGGACAGCGCGCTGCAACTGGCTGGCTTCCAACTTCACAGAGCGGATCGCGAAGTGGAGGCAGCGGGGAAATCAAGAGGCGGTGGAATATGCTTCTATACCAACCAGGACTGATGCAGCGACATCACGGTAATGTCAAATTTCTGCTCTAACAACCTAGAATCCCTCTTTATAAACTGCAAACCCTCTACTCTCTGAGGGAATTTAACTCCTTTATTCTCGCTAGAGTTTACATTCCTCCCCAAGCCTGCGTACATGAGGCGCAAATGCAACTCGTTGACCAGGTAATGAGGGTAGAGAGTGACTTCCCGGACTCCATGGTCATTGTTTTGGGGGACTTTAACAAAGCTAACCTCAGCCGTCACCTTCCAAAATACAGACTTCATGTTACCTGCCCCACCAGAGAGGAGAGAACACTCGATCACTGTTATACGACAATCAAGAACGCATATTGCTCTGTTACCCGGGCGGGTCTGGGTCTCTCTGATCATTGTCTAGTTCACCTTATTCCGACATACAGGCAGAAACTAAAAGCTGCTAAGCCTGTGGTCAGAACAACGAAAAGATGGACAAGCGAGGGCATTGAGAACCTACAATCCTGCTTTGACTGCACGGATTGGAATGTGTTCAGGGAAGCAACCACAAGCCTCGATGAGTATACCGACACTGTATCATCATAAATCATCTTTTGCGAGGACAGTTGCATTCCAACTAAGACCCGGACATGGTTCAACAACAACAAGCCCTGGTTCACTGCAGAACTCAGACAGCTCCGACGGTCTAAAGAGGAGGCCTACGGGAGCGGGGATGCAGACATCTACAGGCAGGCCAAGTACAAGTTGAGAAGAGGAATCAAAGCTGCCAAAGAAAGGTACTCTGAGAAGTTGAGGAGCAAGTTCTCAGCTAGTGACTCTTCTTCAGTTTGGAAGGGCTTGCAAGAAATTACCAGGAACAAGAGGAAAGCGCCCTGCTCTTTGGACAATCGTCAGCTGACCAACGACCTGAATGAGTTTTACTGCAGGTTTGAAAATCAGAAACGTAACCCTGGTACCCTCTCCCCCCCTCCCCAACCAACACAGTCAGACCCCAGTCTACAAAGAATGGACCCTGCACCCTCTCCTTCCCATTCACCACTTCACACCTACTGAAGGCAAGACTCCAGTATGAAAAGACTGGACCATTTCCCACCCCAACCAACACTTCACACCCACTCACAGCCTGACCTCAGTCTGCAAAGACTGGGCCTTTCTACACCGACCCCCCTCCAATTACTACTTCATACCCAATCACCCACACCCTCTGTGCTGCACAACATAACTTATCCAATATCAACAATAACAATAGAGGAGGTGGAGAGGCTTTTCAGAGGACAAAAGAGCCGGAAATCTCCAGGACCTGACAATGTTTCCCCCTCTACTCTTAAGCTCTGTCTATACAGATATTTTTAACCAGTCTCTGCAAACATATACTGTCCCTGCCTGCTTCAAAGTCTCCACTATTGACACTGTACCCAAAAAGGCAAGGATTACTTGTCTTTATGACTACAGGCCTGTCGCACTGACCTCTGTAGTCATGAAGAAACTCGAAAGGCTGGTGCTGGCCAAGCTGAAAAATATCACAAACTCCCTGCTGGACCCTCTGCAGTTTGCATATTGGGCCAACAGATCTGTGGATGATGCAGTCAACCTGGGTCTGCACTTCATCCTACAGCACCTAGACCGCCAGGGGACCTATGCGAGGATCCTGTTTGTTGATTTTAGCTCTGCATTCAAACCCATTGTGCCAGAGCTACTACACTCCAAACTTTCCGAGTTGACTGTGCCTGAACCCCTCTGTCAGTGGATCACCAACTTCCTGACAGACAGGAAGCAGCATGTGAGGCTGGGAAAGCACATCTTGAACCCGCAAACGCTCAGCATAGGAGCACCGCAAGGCTGCATACTCTCTCCTCTCCTCTACTCTCTCTACACCAACGACTGCACATCCACAGACACCTCTGTCAAGCTTCTCAAGTTTGCGGATGACACAACCCTGATTGGACTGATCCAGGATGGGGAGAAATCTGCCTATAGACAGGAAGTGTCACAGCTGGCGTCCTGGTGCCGTAGCAACAACCTAGAGCTCAATGCTCTTAAGACAGTGGAATTGATTGTAGACTTTAGGAGAGCTCCCCCTCCCCTCACCCCACTCACCATCAACAACACCACAGTCACATCTGTGGAGTCTTTTAAGTTCCTGGGAACCATCATCTCCAAGGACCTTAAGTGGGGGGCTACCATCGACTCCACGGTCAAAAAGGCACAACAGAGGATGTACTTCCTACGGCAGCTGAGGAAGCACAATCTGCCACAGGCAATGATGGTCCAATTCTACACGGCCATCATAGAGTCTGTTCTCACCTTCTCCATCATGGTCTGGTTAGGCTCAACCACCAAGCACGACACCTGGAGGCTGCAGCGAATCGTCTGATCAGCAGAGAAGATTATTGGCTGCAACCTTCCCTCCATTAATGAACTGTGCACTGCAAGGGCCAGGAAGCGAGCGGGCAAGATCATCTCTGACCCCTCTCACCCTGGCCACAAACTCTTTGAATCACTTCCCTTTGGAAGGCGACTCCAGATTGTCAAAGCTGCCACAGCCAGACATAAAAACAGTTTTTATCCTCGAGTAGTTGCTCTACTCAACAGCCAAAAATCTGTAGCCTCCTTTGATCTGGTATTTTGTTGGTTCATATACTTGATCAATGGTGTTTTATCATTAATGTCTTTTATTTTTCATGTTTAGTATTTTCTGAGTCATTCGTAACTGTCACTGTATGTCATGTTGTTACTTATGGGCAGAGCACCAAAGCAAATTCCTTGTATGTGTATACTTGGCCAATAAACTTACTTACTTACTTACTTACTTTTTAAAATCTCCTAAACACACAAATTAGGTCCCTGCAGTGGGACAGGCCCTTCAGTGCTATTCAGCAAACACCGTGAAATTAGATGAAACTTCAAAATTTCCACAAATTTGTACTTATTCAATGTGGCAGTCTTAAAGTTGCTGTTGTTGATTCGACACCCCACTACAAGCCCCCCTTTTGAAGTCTCCAATATTAAAATTAACAAGGCACAGTGAACTTGGGTTCATTGCCCACTATTTGCGAGCTTCGCTCACCACCAGATTTTGTATGGTCTGGGAAGACAGAAAAAAACCAGCTTTCCCATAACAGAAAAACATATTAATGGAAAAAACTCACAATGAATGACTTTGAGATATTAGATGTTAATTGACTTTTTAATGCAAAAAGGCAGCTTAAAAATATGTTTTTTCAGTGCAATGGGTCGTTAAATTTTAGTCTTTTCACTTTGTAAAGTTTGTCTTTCTCCATTTACGCGGCTTGTTCATTTGAAATTATTTTTGAAAATCTTCCCAAGTTTCAATAGTTTGGCATTTCAGACTTAAATGGCTCATAAATTTGAATTGACTTTAAATAATAAGTCTACATTTAAATGATGTTTCCTTTCCTCACATTTAAAACGCGAATTGTATTCACGTTTCTTTTTAAGTATTTCTTTTACTATTTTGTTGCAAGTGCAGATTTCTGCATGTATAAGGGAGGAAAATGCCTTTTCCAATTATGGCCACAATCACGCATGTGAACAAGAGATTCACACGATATGTAATCTAAGATCATCTTTAATCGTTATGCAAACTATAACAGTACAGTAGATTGTTAGTTGTCAGAGCATCCTGTGCTTCCAGAACTGAGCAGTGTAGGAAGTGGGCGTTAGTATAAATGGTACAGTAAGGTGGGGTTAGTGATGCTAACTTATATGATTGGTTGTCATACATAAACCAATCTACAATGCAGGATTTGAATATGTTGTGAGTTCACAAAGGGAAAATGTAAAATGGATAGGTACGTTCACATAAGTTGCTGAGTAGATAATTTCACCTATTTCTGAGATAATACAGTCTTTAGTGTTTAGACATACAGCACTGAACCTGGCACTTGGGCCCACCGAGTCCACGCTGACCAGCGATCACCCTGTACACTAATGCTATCCTACACACTAGCGACAAAGAACACATATCGCTCAGCTCCCCGGGCGGCTCTCGGTCTCTCTGATCATTGTTTAGTTCACCTCATTCCGACCTACAGGCAGAAACTAAAATCTGCTAAGCCTGTGGTCAGAACAATAAAAAGATGGACAAGCTGGGGCATTGAAAACCTACAGTCCTGCTTTGACTGCACTGATTGGAATGTGTTCAGGGAAACAACCACAATCCTCAAAGTATATACAGACACTGTGACATCATATGTCAGCTTTGTGAGGACAGTTGCATTCCCACTAGGACCCGGATCTGCTTCAACAATGACAAGCCTAGGTTTACAGCAGAACTCAGGCAGCTTTGCCAGTCTAAAGATGAGACCTACAGGAACGGGGATGCAGACCTCTACAGGCAGGTCAAGTACAAGCTGAGAAGAGGAATCAGAGCTGACAAGGTAAGGTACTCTGAGAAGTTGAGGAGCAAGTTCTCACCTAATGACTCTTCTTCAGTTGCAAGAAATCACCATCTACAAGTGGAACCCCCCCTCCTCCCCCGCTCTTTGGACAATCATTAGCTGACCTATGACCTGAACGAGTTCTACTGCCGGTTCGACAAACAGAAACTTAAACTTGGTATCCCCTCCCACCCCCCCCTCCCTAATCACCACTTCACACCTACTCACAGCCTGACTCCAGTCTGCAAAGACTGGGCCCTCATCCACTACCCACCCCCTGCTTAATGCACATCTTCAGTCTGGCCACTTCTCCATCACCAATTGAGGATGTGGAGAGGCTATTCAGAAGACAGAAAAGTCGGAAGCAGCCCCCTGCCTGCTTCAAAGTCTCCACTATTGTCCCTGTATCCAAAAAGACAAGGATTACTTGTCTTAATGACTACAGGCCCTTGAAAGACGTGCTGGCCCAGCTGAAAAATATCACAAACCCCCTGCTGGACCCTCTGCAGTTTGCATACCGGGCTAATAGATCAGAGGGTGATGCAGTCAACCTAGGCCTGCACTTCATCCTCCAGCACCAGGGGACCTATGCAAGGATTTTGTTTGTTGATTTTAGCTCTGCATTCAAAACCATTGTGCCAGTGCTACTACACTCCAAACTCTCCCAGTTGACTGTGCCTGAACCCCTCTGTTAGTGGATCACCAACTTCCTGACAGACAGGAAGCAGCATGTGAGGCTGGGAAAGCACATCTCAGACCCACAGACCCTCAGCATAGGAGCACCGCAAGGCTGCGTACTCTCCCCTCTCCTTTACTCTTTCTACACCAACAACTGCACACCCACAGATTCCTCTGTCAAGCTTCTCAAGTTTGGGGATGACTCAACCCTGATTGGACTGATCCAGGATGGGGAGGAATCTCCCTACAGACAGGAAGTGACACATCTGGCATCCTGGTGTCTTCGTAACAACCTGGAGCTCAACGCTCTTAAGACAGTGGAATTGATCGTAGATTTTAGGAGAGCTCCCCCTCCCCTCCCCCCACTCACCATCAACAACACCACAGTCACATCTGTGGAGTCCTTTAAGTTCCACAGTCAAAAAGGCACAACAGAGGATGTACTTTCTGCGGCAGCTGCGGAAACATAATCTGCCGCACGTAATGATGGTCCAATTCTATGCTGCTATCATAGAATCTGTCCTCACCTTTTCCATCATGGTCTGGTTTGGCTCAGCCACGATGCATGACATCCGGAGGCTGCAGCAAATCGTTCGATCAGCTGAGAGGGTTATTAGACAATAGACAATAGACAATAGGTGCAGGAGTAGGCCATTTGGCCCTTCGAGCCAGCACCGCCATTCAATGTGATCATGGCTGATCATCCCCAATCAGTACCCCATTCCTGCCTTCTCCCCATATCTGCCATATCTAGCTCTCTCTTGAAAGCATCCAGAGAACCTGCCTCCACCGCCCGCTGAGGCAGAGAATTCCACAGACTCACCACTCTCTGTGAAAAAAAGTGTTTCCTCGTCTCCATTCTAAATGGCTTACTCCTTATTCTTAAACTGTGGCCCCTGAACATGTTTCCTGCCTCTAGCATGTCCAAGCCCTTAACAATCTTATATGTTTCAATGAGATACCCTCTCATCCTTCTAAACTCCAGAGTGTACAAGCCCAGCTGCTCCATTCTCTCAGCATATGACAGTCCCGCCATCCCGCGAATTAACCTTGTAAACCTTGCAGTTATTGGCTGCAATCTTCCCTCCATTGATGAACTGTACATGGCAAGGGCCAGGAAGCGAACGGGTAAGATCATCTCTCACCCTCTCACCCTGGCCACAAACTCTTTGATGCATTTCCCTCTTGAAGTCCGGACCGTCAAAGCCACCACAGCCAGACATAAAGACAGCTTTTTTTCCACAAGCAGTAGCTCTACTCAATAACCAAAAGTCTGTAGCCTCCTTTTGCTCTGGTATTTATTTCATACACATGTTTAAACTATAATGTTTTATTCTTAATGTTTTAATGTTTTATGTTTTATTCTTAATAGTTTACTGTATGTCGTGTTGTCACTTGCGAGCGGAGCATCAAGGCAAATTCCTTGTATGTGTACATACTTTGCCAATAAACTTATTCATTCATTCATTTACAATTTTACTGGAGCCAATTGACCTACAAACCAGCATCTCTTTGGAATGTGGGAGGAAACCGGAGCACCCGGAAATAACCCTCGCAGGTCACAGGGAGAACATACAAACTACTTACAGACAGCACCCATAGTCAGGATCGAGACCGGGTCTCTGGCGCTGTGGGGCAGCAACTCTACCCTAAATATATAGCTAGTGCAGCCAAAGAAATGATGTGACAGCAACTTTGCATGAAAAGACCATGCTGCCGTAAAGATGGCCATTTACTGTACATGACATGTTAAAAGAGAATCGTCAGCTATGTTATAAGTTCCACCTTATCTGGCTGCGGGAGTAACCACAAAACTAAATTTCAGCAGTTGTGGTATTTTCTGTCAGGCTCTGCAACATCACCAAGTGCACAACAAGGCCCTACATGTATCAGGTCATGGATGGTCCATTCCAAAAGATTCAATTACTGATGTAGCCTCATCACAGCAAGGAGAGTAGTCACAGGATTGTTTACTTTCATTAGGCTCTTGGGCCTGAAAATGGAATCATGTCTCTTGAAGCAATGAATGGTGGCCCTATGACATATATTGGTTGGAAGGTGGATCAGTCATATCATGGGATGCTACCATAAGATGATACCACAATAAATAAACATTCCCTTGGTACTCCATAAAATGTCCACTTCAATAATGTACTCTGCCTCTGGGAAGGGGGTAGGAATCTAGATCTTCTAACAAGGAAGGTACCGACTATTGAGCCGAGTAAATGTAAGAGATTGATTTAGATCTGGGTTGGATCCGGTATTACTGTCGAAGGGCAAAAATATTAACATTGATATGGTGGGCCAAAAGGCCAATTTCTAGTCAGTATAAGTCTATATGTATGTTGTACCTAAGCTTGCTTAAATAACTACGTTTGAAATAACTTTTTATTTACTTGTTTTTCCTAACAAAATAGGATGTTAGTGAGGGATCTCGACACCATAACTTGTGACTTTACTACCATCTATTCAGCATTGTAGATGGACAGGTCACTGATGGGAATGTGGAGTGGAAATGTTACAGGAAAATCAGTAGGAAATAGTATTGATTTTTGAGTTAAAATAATGATGATGCTGATAATAATTTATTGTCACTTGTACCTAGCTAGGTACAGTGAAATTCTTTCTTTTTGCATACATAGTGTCATGACGATGAGTCATGATAATGATATACAAATAGCTTGACCTTTGTATCAGCTGACTTGGAGGTCAGATCGCATGTGCGCTTTGTAAGCCAAGACAGGAGACCATGGCCGGCGGAGATTATAAACATAGAGACAAAGGAATGTAACCTGTAAATATTGTGTCAGTATTATTGTTCCACATCTTAGGTGAAGATGTGACATTGGCGACGAGGATATTTTGTATATTTTACATATTTTGGATATTTTGGATTCTGAATCCGTGGCTACGAGCTGGAAAAAAGTTAGAAAAAGATTTCATAATGGCAGTCGCTGGGGCTGATTTTTTAGCACTTCGCGGAGTTCCACACTTCGATTCAACGGGTGATGCGAGTACCGTCAGCGTGAAGTGGAACGCTTGGCTAGAGGAATTCGAGGCCTACGCCGACAGTCGCGGGCTCTTTCTTGATGAGAGTACGCTGGGGCAGAAGGCGCAGCGGAGAGCGATGCTTCTCTTCACTGCAGGGCTAGTGGTTCGAGAAATGTTTAAAACACTCCCTGACACCGGAATGAAGGAAGACTAAAAGAAAGCCATTGATCCATTGAACAGTCATTATTTGGTGGTGCCAAATGCTACATTTCAACTCCATTAATTCCGCAAAACAAAGCAGGAAGAGGGCGCGACTGTTGCTCACTTTGTGCGAGACTCACACAGGTGTCTGTAGGATGCAAATATGTAGCTGCTGATGTGGAAAACCAGATATTGGATCAGGATGTCCAGCATTGCAGATCAGACAAGCTCAAAAGAAGGCTGCTAGAAAAAGGGGGAGAGTTAAACCTTAATGATGCTTTGTCGATTGCAGCGGCACTGGAAGCTGGTGGGGGACAATTTCGCAGCATGAAATTGAAAGATTCCTAGACTGGGCAAGTTAACTGGCTGTCCTACGGTAGACCAAGAGGTAAGCCTGAACGTGAGATCGAGTGTTACGGGTGTGGCAACAAGGGTCACATAGGGAAAGATGCATGTTTCGTCCAGCAAAGATCATTTTGCAAAGAAATGTAAAAGTAAGGCCAGGGACAACACAAGTAATTACAACAAGAGTGAATCTTCCAAGGCAGGGGAGAAAGGGAAGTCCAGTGAAAAGAATGACACAATCCTTGGTCGTATTGCCTGCGCGATCACCAATCTGCTACATCTCAGCACATGCTGACTAATTACACAAAATTCATCTTATCCTATTTTCCAACAGACCTTGGCAGAAAAAGAAGGGTCATGTCTGTCACGTAGAAGGTGATTTCGGAGGTGATGAAGACAGTGATGAAGCTGGTGAGCATGCTGTTAAAAGGAATTATCAGTTTGCATTGAATGATAGCCATCACGTGAAAATTGCAGTGACCATCAGAGGTGTTACATTGCCAGTGATTGTAGATTCTGGTAGCGACAGCAACGTGATTGACACATCATTTTGGGAATTCTTGAAACAGCAGAAGATCAAGTGCACATCAAGGAGGTGTAATAGGAAGTTATATCCATACACCACAACTAAACCATTGCAGACCATTGGATGTTTATGGCTAAAGTAGAAGTCGGAGATAGAGAAAGTGAAGCAGACTTCGTGGTGATAGAGGAGAAGAGAGAGCCTTGCTCAGTAGAAGTACAGCTCGAGAGCTGGGAGTGCTTCACATCGGAGTGCATGTCAATTCAGTGCAGTCATATGATGAATTGAGGCAGGAATTTCATTCAGTATTCCAAGGGGTTGGAAAATTGAAAGGCCGGCAAGTGAAGTTAGCCATTGATGAAAATGTCAAGCCGATAGCTCAACTGGTGTGGAGAACGTCATTTGGACTTCGTGGAAAAGTAGAAGCTAAAATCAAGGAGTTGATTGATCAGGACATTATTTAGCCAGTTGAACGTTCGACACCGTGGGTGAGTCCAGTAGTGATTGTGCCGAAACCCAATGATGACTTAAGACTGTGCGTTGACATGAGGAGAGCCAATGAGGCAATATTCAGAGAAAGACACCTAATTCCTATGGTCGATGAGGTGCTACAAGTGTTATCAACCAGTAAAGTGTTTTCCAAAATTGATCTCAAGTGGGGATATCACCAATTGGAATTACATCCAGAGTCAAGAGAGGTGACAATATTTATCACTCACTGCGGTACAAAAGACTGATGTTTGGAATCAATGCTGCCCCCGAGATCTATCAGTACAAAATCCACAGAGTGATTCAAGGTGTACCAGGAGCAGCAAGCATATTAGATGACATCATCGTCCATGCATCAATTCGTGAAGAGCATGACAGGAGGTTGAAACTAATGTTGACTAAACTTCAAGAAGCAGGATTCACTGTGAATGAGACGTGCAAGTTTGGTGTCTCTGAGCTGGATTTCATGGGACACAGACTCACAAGTGAAGGGCTGAACCTGGCCAATCCTAAAGTGAAAGCAGTCGCAGATGCACGTGAACCTCAGAATGCAACCGAGATGAGGAGCTTTCTAACACTGGGTCAATTACTGTGCAAAATGTATTCAAAATTTTGCTACACTGGCAGATCCACTGAGAAAGTTGACCAGGAAAGACGTACCGTTCCAGTTTGGTAGTGAACAGAGACAGGCATTCAAAGCACTGAAACAGAGTCTAATGAGTGCAGAAACCTTTGGATATTATGATCCAGCTACACCAACAAAAGTCATAGCAGATGCTAGTCTGGTCGGCTTGGGAGCAGAGCTGGTACAGACACATGCAGATGGACCCAAAATCATAGCATATGCCAGTCGATCTTTGACCAGCGTGGAGAGAAGGTATTCTCAAGGAGAGTAAGAATCTCAGGGACTAGTGTGGGCCTGTGAAAGGTTCCATGCTTACTTGTACGGCATTGAATTCAAACTCGTTACAGATCATAAGCCACTGGAAGTAATCTATTCGACAAGGTCTAAGCTATGTGCCAGAATAGAATATTGAGTGCTGAGACTCCAACAGTACAAGTACAAAGTATCCACATTGCTGGGAAAGTAAACATCGCGGACCCGCTGTCGAGACTGTTGAAGGATGAACAGCTGGGAGCAACATCCACGCTAGAGATGGAAGCAAAGAACTTTGTGCGCTTCGTCGCAATTCAGCCAACGCCAAGAGCTGTGACAACGAAGGAAATTGAAAGGGAATCAGAACATGATCTTGAACTCAAAGATATCAGAGAGTGTATTCACAGTGGGGAATGGGATCAATGCCCTTACAAAGCATATGTTCCCATAAAAGATGAATTTTGTGTATTTGGTCAGTGTGTGCTGAGAGGAAGCAGATTGGTGATCCCGCAGGCACTACGACCAAGGATCGTGTCATTGGCTCATGAAGGACATTTAGGCATCGTCGGTTCCAAACAGAATTTGCGGAGCAAAGTGTGGTGGCCAGGTTGTGAGAAAGATGCCGAAAAATTCATCAAGACCTGTCACAGATGCCAAATCACAAGCAGGAGCAACCCACCAGAACCAATTAGAAGTACAAAGTTGCCAACAGGACCTTGGGTTGATGTAGCTGTTGACTTTCTTGGACCACTTCCAACAGGTGAATCAATTATGGTAGTGGTGGACTACTATAGCAGGTACTACGAGTATGCAGTGATGAAGTCAACTACAGCAGAAAAGACTGTACAGGCATTAGCAGAGATCTTCGCCAGACACGGGTTGCCTGTTACATTGTACTCCGACAATGGGCCACAGTTCATTGCTGAGTACATGAGAATCACAGGCATCCATTATCACAAGGTGACTCCTAAATGGCCACAAGCTAACGGAGAAGTAGAGAGACAAAAACCAGTCCATAGAGAAGAGGATACGAATCTCCCATGCCGAAGGGAAAAACTGGAAGGAGGCACTGCTAGTATACGTAGCTGTATATCGGGCGACCACTCAATCAATGACAGGGAAAAGCACAGCAAAAGCCTTTTGGAAGGAAAATTTGCACTAAAATGCCAGAAGTGCGAGAGATCATGGAAGACCAGGAGCTGAGAGACTGTGATGCCAAAAAGAATGGTACGGCAAAATGGTATACTGACAAAACGAGGAGCCAGGCACAGAGAAATAATGCCTGGTGATGACGTGCTTGTGAGGCGAAATGATGGCGGTAAGATAGACACTCCTTACCATTCCCAGCCATACAATGTTGTATCGAGGAGTGGCAGCATGGTGACAGTCAAGTCTCCAAGAGAAATGTATCGAGTGTCAAAAAGTACATGTCCAGAGACACTCAAAACGAGGTGGCCCAAAATCCACCAACAGCTACCGATTCAGAGGGGCCAGACGACATCCCTGAGATGGTGACCGGTGTTCCTGAGACAACCAGCATTTCCGAGCTGGTGACCAGAGTTCCAGAGGCAGCACTCTGCAACGCAGGTGGTGAGCCGATACGGTGTCTGGATGACAACACCTTGGCAGATTCAACAGGTTCTGATGCTCCTGCGCCAGCTGGTAGACCAAAACGTGAGAGGAGAGTCTCCAAGCGATACAACAATTTTGTGTTATAGGTTATAGTTTGCTCAGTAATTATACAGATTAATATGACATTTATTTAGAGGCAAAGGAAGCCTACAGGTTATTATTTGTATTAAGGGAAAAATAATTTGTTTTTTGAGTGATTGGAACACAAATGAAAACACAAAGAAGCACAAATATGCTTTGTAAGAATTTAATTGGAAAGTATATTAGAAAGAACACATATTAATTTACAGTTTAATTCTGGTAAAGGAGGGATGTCATGATGATATGCAAATATCTTGACCTTTGTATCAGCTGACTTGGAGGTCAGATCGCATGTGCACTGTGTAAGCCAAAGTAGGAGGCCATGGCCGGGGGAGACAGTAAACATAGAGACAAAGGAATGTTACCTGTAAATATTGTGTCAGTATTATCATTCCACATCTTAGGCGAAGATGTGACACATACTACACAAAAGAGCCCCACAAAGGCGTCGACAAAGTTCTAAAAAGCACTCATCTGTTCTTTGTTCTCCCCCCCCCCCTCCTCTACCCTCTCCCACTGGGTACCCCTTAGTTCGTGGCGGTCCCCCCATGTCGTCCCCCTTTGTTCTCGGCGGCCCCCCCGCGCTAGGTCCCCCTTTGTTCATGGTCATTTGTGCATGGGCAGGAAAATTAAATTGTATGTACATATGATGGGAGAGATGAAAAAAACAGTTACCTGGATACTGGGCATGGCTTGGAAAGTGACGGCAAGACCTGAAAGAAGCACAGCAAGATCGGAAATTTTGTTTAGTTTAGTTTAGAGATACAGCGCGGAAACAGGGCCTTCGGCCCACTCTGTCTGCGCCGATCAGTGATCGCCGCATATTAACACTATCCGACACACATTAGGGACAATATACACATACACCAAGTGAATTAACCTACAAACCTGTATGCCTTTGAAGTGTGGGAGGAAACCGAAGATCTCGGAGAAAACCCACGCAGGTCACAGGGAGAATGTACAAACTGTCGGGATCGAACCCGGGTTTCAGGCACTGCAAGCCCTGTAAGGCAGCAACTCTACTGCTGCGCCACTGTGCCACCCTAATATGGCGGTATTCAACAACGTTTTTGCAAAGAGTAAAAGTTATGCCCCTGTCCCTCTAAGGAAACCTGAACGGAAACCTCTGGAGACCTTGCGCCCCACACAAGGTTTCCGTGAGGTTCTCGGAGGTTTTGGTCACTCTCCCTAATGGTTGGAAAGTGGTTTTCGCATAGTCGAGGCTTCTTCAATGTTCCTGCGATTATTAAAAAAAAAAAAAAAACGGCCTCGACTAAAAATAGGTTGCCGTTTGGTCGAAGCCAGTGGAGTGGGGTTGCTATTTACTTACAGTCAGTCGAAGGCAATCTCCTTCGCTGACCGTCCATTTTGATTGGCTCATTGGAGTTTTCAGCAAATATCCTGTAGGATGTTTGGTTTTCAGGACCTAGAAGATCCGCCGGAAGGTAAAATGCCCGCTAACTTTATTAAACTTCTTAAAACTGTCTCCACTCCTTCTCCCCCACCCCTTCTCTCCCCTTCTCCCCCCTTCTTCCCCTTCTCTCCCCTCCTCCCCCCTTCTCTCTCCCCTTCTCTCCCCTTCTCTTCCCCTTCTCTGTCCTTCTCTCCCCTTCTTTCCCCTACTCTCCCTCCCTCCCGCGCTCTCTAAAGGACTTACCGTGCTCTGTGGCAGCCGTTTACCTTCCTCTTCATCGTGCAGACAGCGCTCCTCCGCTGTCCCTGGCCCCACCTTCGCGATGTGTTTGTGTGTGTGTGTGTGTGCGGTCGGTAGCAAAGATCCTGTAGGATCTTTGGTCAGTAGATGCAGCTCACGCTTCGGTCGAGGCTTTCCAGGCAAGTGACCAAAACCTCTGGCGACTCATGGAAACCTTGGGTGGGGCACAAGGTCACCAGAGGTTTCCGTTCAGGTTTCCTAATTGGGACATGGGCATTTTTTTCAATTTACAGAGGATATCAACAAATAGTGTACCGAGGAAAAGTAAACAGTCATCAGTCCACATAAAAGGGTACAAAGTGCTGAAATAATGGGCCTGTCCCACTTGGCGATTTTTTATGCAACTGCCAGTGACTGTCATAGTCATAGCAGGTTGCCGAAAAAACGGCGACAACCTACGTCATCCTGGCGACAACCTACGACAGCACCTACGTCAAGCTATGCTCATTGGCGTCAAACCCACTGTCAGCGAAACATTTTCAACATGTTGAAAATTTAGCGACGATCAGAAAGACTACTCCCGGCGACCACCGGCGAACATGTAGCAACAAACTAGTCGCCTGTAGTTGCGTAAAAAATCGCCTAAGTTGGACAGGCCCACAACTCAGCAGGGCGGGCAGCATCCCTGGAGATCATGAATAGGCACGTTTCAGGTTGTGACCCTTCTTCAGAACCGTCGCCATGTTCTCCAGTGCCTGACCCGCTGGGTTACTCCAGCACTTTGTGCCTTTTTTTGTAAGCCAGCATCTGCAGTTCCTTGTGGTGTCAGCAGTCTATTTGCATAACTTGCAGTATGTTGATCATATATGTACAATTTTGTTTTTGTTAATTTTAGTTATGTTGACTGGAAATCTAAATTGAAAAAAAAACTGAATGATTGAAAATGGAACTTTGAAAAATACCTCAGTTTCGTTGAGTCCTTTTTGAACAAACTAAAAGCTTCCCATTTGACTCTTTGCAAAAGTTAAAAGTCTCAATTTATGTTGGACCAATACCGAATATGTTGAAGGAGCTGTTATTCTTGACATTTTTGTGCTAGAAACAAGACATTAATTAGGACTCAAAAGCCTATCTTTATTATTCAGAAGCAATTCCGCTGGTGGGGGGAATAATAATCCATTGCATAACCTTTTCATTGTCTAGACGTGTGGTATTTCTCTCAGTATTTTGTGTTAATTGTAAATAAATTCATCAGTTGCTGTAGTTTGTTAAAGCTCTTACCAATGCATAACATCTAATGTTTCAAAATGAAGTGAGTTTGAGTGCCTTCACGAGTATTGACTTATGCTGCCCTGTAACTACTTGTACAGCAGTGTAATCTAGAGATGGAACAATAGTGCCTCCTTCTCAACTGAAATAAATATACAGGCAATTTGCAAATGCCCTCATGTGCCTTGATGAGCTACACAAATGCATTGGGAAAAACATTGGGAAAGATGAAACATAGAACAAATTTAAGCCGCTGTATTTCCCAGCAAGTGAACGTGCTATCAGTGATTTTGATTATTCTCAGTTGAATCACATTGGGTTGAATTCATGTATTAAAATCCAAAATGAATAATATTCTCAGAAGACCACAAAAATAGCCTCTCAAATCTGTAAGTGTGGCGATTGGATGTAAAATTGAGGTGTTTGTGTTTTTCTAAGCTCTTTTAATGGGTGCCAACATAACATTTTGAATCTCAATGACTTTTAACAATCCCCCAGCTCTATTATCACTATCTGATCATGATAGAAAGGAAGGCATATGCCTGTATGTGAGTAGATCCTAAGGTGAGTATATCCGTTCTGCAGGAACATTTTGGGTAAGAATCATTTCTGTGAGAAATGGCCATTAGGAGAAAGAAAAGAACACTTTCTATTGTAATAACTACCTTTCCTCTCTATATCACTTGAGAAGATCTTACTTGAGTGATCTTTTTTTTCCAATTCCCATGTGGAGAAGGATGTCATATTTTATTTTTTTTAAGTTGCATTTCATATCGATAACCGTTATGCCAAACATTGAGTTCCACGTGGAAGCAAGCAGAGCCAGCTCTATTTACCAAGTCTACATTACAACATTGCAGGTTCTCTAACAGAAATCCTTATAGATCTGATGTGGTCACAAGGTTGTATTCTGTGTACCAACTGCTCCGTTTGCCTAAACCTACCTGATCTCTTGGTTGCTAAACACTTTAACACCCCCTCCCATTCCCACACTGACCTTTCTGTCCTGGGTTTCCTCCATTGTCAGAGTGAGACCCAGCGCAAATTGGAGGAACAGCACCTCATATTTCGCTTGGGAAACAATATTTTAGGAAATTCATTTGTAATTATGTCATCAGTCAGCATCATTTAAACATTGAAAATGAGTTCTTAATTCCTGAGAATTTTTTTTAAAAATGCACGCCACAATCTTTCAACGCGATCCCACTACCAGTTACATCTTTCCTTCTCTCCCTACTTTCCCGTGACTACTCTCTCCATCACTCCCTGATCCACTCATCCCTTTCTATCCACCCCACCCTGTCTCCTGGCACTTTCCCTTGCCATTGAAAGAGGTGCAGCACCTGTCCCTTCACCTCCTCACTCAGCACCTTCCAGGGACCTAAACAGGCGTTCGTAATGAGGTAGAGGTTCACTTGCATACCCTCCAATCTGGTCTATTGCACGGTGCTCACAAAGTGGCCTCCTCTGAACTGGAGAAATCAAGAATAGTCTAGGTGATAGTTTGGAGGAGCACCAGCATTCTGTCCAAAGCAACCATCTGAAACTTTTGGTTGTACGTTGTCTTAAGTCACGTTCCCATTCCCACACTAACGTCTCTCTCCTCGGGCTTCTGCATTGTTACAGCGAGGCCATGCATAAATTGGAAAACTAGCATCTCATATTCTACTTGGGTAACTTACAACCCAATGTAACAAACAATAGAAACATAGAAACATAGAAAATAGGTGCAGGAGTAGGCCGTTCGGCCCTTCGAGCCTGCACCGCCATTCAATATGATCATGGCTGATCATCCAACTCCGTATCCTGTACCTGCCTTCTCTCCATACCCCCTGATACCTTTAGCCACAAGGGCCACATCTAACTCCCTCTTAAATATAGCCAATGAACTGGCCTCAACTACCCTCTGTGGCAGAGAATTCCAGAGATTTATCACTCTCTGTGTGAAAAATGTTTTTCTCATCTCGGTCCTAAAAGATTTCCCCCTTATCCTTAAACTGTGACCCCTTGTTCTGGACTTCCCCAACATCGTGAACAATCTTCCTGCATCTAGCCTGTCCAACCCCTTAAGAATTTTGTAAGTTTCTATAAGATCCCCCCTCAATCTTCTAAATTCTAGCGAATACAAGCCAAGTCTATCCAGTCTTTCTTCATATGAAAGTCCTGACATCCCAGGAATCAGTCTGGTGAACCTTCTCTGTACTCCCTCTATGGCAAGAATGTCTTTCCTCAGATTAGGAGACCAAAACTGGATGCAATACTCCAGGTGTGGTCTCACCAAGACCCTGTACAACTGCAGTAGAACCTCCCTGCTCCTATACTCAAATCCTTTTGTTATGAATGCTAACATACCATTCGCTTTCTTCACTGCCTGCTGCACCTGCATGCCTATTTTCAATGACTGGTGTACCATGACACCCAGGTCTCGTTGCATCTCCCCTTTTCCTAATCGGCCACCATTCAGATAATAGTCTACTTTCCTGTTTTTGTCACCAAAGTGGATAACCTCACATTTATCCACATTATACTGCATCTGCCATGCATTTTCCCACTCACCCAGCCTATCCAAGTCACCTTGCAGCCTCCTAGCATCCTCCTCACAGCTAACACTGCCCCCCAGCTTTGTGTCATCCTCAAACTTGGAGATGTTGCATTCAATTCCCTCATCCAAATCATTAATATATATTGTAAATAGCTGGGGTCCCAGCACTGAGCCTTGCGGTACCCCACTAGTCACTGCCTGCCATTCTGAAAAGGACCTGTTTACTCCTACTCTTTGCTTCCTGTCTGTCAGCCAGTTCTCTATCCACATCAATACTGAACCCCCAATACCATGTGTTTTAAGTTTGTATACTAAACTCTTATGTCGGACCTTGTCGAAAGCCTTGTGAAAGTCCAGATATAACACATCCACTGGTTCTACCTTATCCACTCTACTAGTTACATCCTCGATAAATTCTATAAGATTCGTCAGACATGATTTACCTTTCATAAATCCATGCTGACTTTGTCCAATGATTTCACCACTTTCCAAATGTGCTGCTATCCCATCTTTAATAACTGACTCTAGCAGTTTCCCCACTACCGATGTTAGACTAACTGGTCTGTAATTCCCCGTTATCTTTCTCCCTCCCTTTTAAAAAAGTGGGGTTACATTAGCTACCATCCAGTCCTCAGGAACTACTCCAGAATCTAAAGAGTTTTGAAAAATTATCACTAATGCATCCACTATTTCTGGGGCTACTTCCTTAAGTACTCTGGGATGCAGCCTATCTGGCCCTGGGGATTTATCGGCCTTTAATCCATTCAATTTACCTAACACCACTTCCCGGCTAACCTGGATTTCACTCAGTTCCTCCATCTCATTTGACCACCGGTCCCCTGCTATTTCCAGCAGATTATTTATGTCTTCCTTAGTGAAGACAGAACCAAAGTAGTTATTCAATTGGTCTTTCAATATCAATATCTTTTACAACTTCAATAGCTTTTACAACTTCAGGGAGACCCCCCCCCCTCCCCCCCCCCCCCCAGTTTAGTTTGTCTTTAAACCGTAATCTTTCTGTAAAGGAATGTTGGAGAGCAGGACAATCCTTCTCTCTAGAGATTCAGCATTTTGTGTCTATCTTGCTGTGAACAGCAACATTGTTTTTGTTTTTATTGTTCTGGACATTTAAAGTAGTAAACATGGGGCGTCTGTGACTCTGAACATATTCAATTAACACAAGGCCCAACATAAGCTTTCAAGATCTTCACCTTTCACCTTTCACCTTTCATAGTTCTTTACATTGTAGCATCTTCTCAAAACAGATTGCAGCAATTTTCCAAACACTGACGTCAAAGTAACTGGTCTATAGTTCTCTCTTTTCACTTTCTCTCCTTAAATTGTGTCTTTGTTCACATGTTTATTTGAGTCTTGTCATGAGTTCAGAATTAAACCACTCATGACTCTTTTTTTGTGGGAAAACACCACAAATATATCTTTCTCAAGGGATAGAAATGGATGGGATTCAGATATAGGTTGGCTCGCTCAGAAAGTCCGAATGAAGGCAAATCAATTTTACCATAGCCTGGTTTTGGCTTCTCACATTTTCATCTGCATTTCGATGTATTCATTCTTAATCTTCCTCGAAGGCAATTTTTCAGGATCAACCATGACTTGCTTTCACCCTAGTTCTGAAGAATGAAAAATGTCTTCCAATTAATTTGTTGAGGTGCAGTGGCCTTTGCAAATACCACATCCACTTGACTGAATTAGATATTTTTTTAGTTTATCATGTATACCGTGGGACAGTCAAAAGCTTTTTGTTGTGTGTTAACCAATCAGCGGAAACAGTATACATGATTACAATTGAGCCACAGTGTGCAGATACATGATAAAGAGAATAATGTTTAGTGCAAGATAAAGTCCAGTAAAGTCTGACTAAAGATAGTCTTAGGTTCTAGACATGAGGTAGATAGTAGGTCAGGACTGCTGTTTATATGTTGGTAGGATGGTTCAGTTGCCTGATAAGAGCTGAGAAGAAACTATCTCTAAATCTGGACCTCTTGCCCGATGGGAGAAGGGAGAAGCGGGAATGACTAGGGTGAGACTAATCCTTAATTATGCTGAGGCAGCATGAAGTGTAGTTGGAGTCAATGGAAGGGAGGTTCGTTTGTGTGATGGTCTGGCCTGTGTCCACAATACTCTGCAATTTATTGCAGTCTTGGATGGGGCTGATCCAAAATACAGACTGACAAGAAACACATCTGAAGTCTGAAGATCACAGTCTGAAGAAGGGTCTGGACCTGAAACGTAACCCATTCCTTCTCTCCAGGGATGCTGCCTGTCCCGCTGAGTTACTCCAGCATATTCGAAAAGAAGATACACTGTGTCTGATGGAAGACAAAGCCTTGATTGCAGCTTCAAACTGATTTCCAACTGATTACTCAGTATATTGAAGAGCTACCAGAAGATTGACTTTAAAATAAGAAGGCTGAGGATCCGCAAATCTGTCTTCTAATATTCTGGATCAGTTGACAATGCAATACCTCATCAAAGGCTTTGCTAATGTCCTTGTGGAGATCAACTGCATTGCCCTCAACCAATTTTCTTAGTCACCTCTTCAAAAAACACAATTAAATTTATGAGAGTTAATTTCCTTGGCACAAAGGTATGCTGACTATCCCTAATCTATCCATTCCTTTCCAAATGTATTTGGATCTTGTCTTTTAGAATTCTGTCCAGTAACGTAATCTCTATAATAACTAGACATGTATTTTCTAGAGTTCAGGAAAAATTACTGGTTAGAAAAATAGGTTCAGATGTTGGATGCTGAGGGGACATTTTACTGATGGAGGAGGCCAAAACTGGTTGAAGATCAGCCATGATTTTGAGTAAAGGAGCAAGGTGAAAGACCAAGCTGCAGCCGGGGACTCATTACATTGAGGTGCGAGCATTATAAAATTAAGTAAAAAATATTCAACATAGATCATGGGGATTTGCTGAATTGCTGTGAATTATCACAGAACACAGAGGGCATGCTTGCCAGGGTATGTCTTGTTGGGGGTATGGAGGAGGTTGGTTGCAGGGTGAACAAAAATACAAAGGTTTAATTTGACAGACTAGGGAAAGCACTCCCATTCCTCCAGACTCACAAGCAACTGCAAAAAATACGTATCTATTGGTAGACACAAAATGCTGGAGTTACTCAGTGGGTCAGGCAGCTGAGAAAATTGATAGGTGGTGTTTCGGATTGGGACCCTTCTTCTGACTGTCTCCTGACCAGATGAAACTTGCCAAAAAGACATTAAATATATAGGTATTCCCAAAGCTTGAATCAGACAAGATCCACTATTTTCAGAAGTAGCCTTCAACAACCCCTTTCTGCAGCATTGTTTTGGGAGTTCAACATTGGATAACAATGTTTGCTGTGCATTGCCTGTTCTGAAATATGTGGAGTGAAAAAGTACAGTACTTAAGTCAGGTTCAATAATGACTTTCAAAAAGGAAATAGATATACACTTTAAATCAGTTTAGAGAAAGCGTTAAGTGTGTCTAATTGAATGTCTTCTTCAAAGAGCCAATTCAAATGATGTGGGCTGGATATGCATCTTTGCTATATAATTTAATGTTACATGTTGCAGTAAAGATTTAGGAGGTTGTATCCACAATGAAATTAGTATTTGCTTTCTGAAGCAATATAGCACAATTGATTAGAAATAACATATTACAATGCATTCTATACCGACTCCATAAATTAACCAACATATCCCAGCACTTAATTGAAAGAAGACACAAAGTGCTGGAATAACTCAGTGGGTCAGGCTGCCTCTCTGTAAAACATGGATAGGTGACATTTCAGATCAGGATCCTTCTGCAGACTGATAGGAAATCCCCACTTATATTTAAACCTTGCACCATGATATTGGTTTTTTTTAGATCATATATTGCAAGTGTTGAGCGTTGGAGCATTGTACATAAATGATCTGCAGAGATAATCACTTGTTTATCTTTCTATTGTAACAATTTATTTTGCTAAGACATGGATCTGTTCTGTAAGCATATCAATTATGTTAATATTGGACTGAGCTGCTAAATGTGGCCTCACCAACGACTTGAACTTCTTTAAAAGGTATTTGGATTGATACATGGATTGGAAAGGTTTAGAGTGATATGAGCCAAATGCAGGTTAATGGGACTGGCTTTGATGGGGCATCTTGCTCGCCAAGGACAAATAGGCCGAAGAGCCAGTTTCCGTGCTGTATGACTCAATGACTCCTGACAACTGCAACATAATGTCCTAATTCCTGTAGAGGAATTGAGCCCAATGCATTTTAATACCCCGATTGTGTTGTCAGATTGGTGAAAACGCCAACATTTTGATTTGTTTATCCAATTGCATTTGATAACTTTAACTGCACAGCATTACAACAATACAGCATAATCTGCTTTTGAAGTTCATTGCACTGCTACAGCATGCCAGCATGATTACATGATACGCATTAACAAAGGAAGTGGTGGAAACAACAATTACTATGATTAAAAGACACTTGAATGGGTACAAAGGAGAGGTTTGGAAGAATATGGGGCAAGTGCAGGCAACTGGGACTAGTTTGGTTAGGCAACATTGTCAACATGGGTGAATCAGGTTGAAGGGCCTGTTTCTGTGTTATTTTGCTCTATTATTCTATCAATATACCATGCTGAGCACTACTGATAAAGAATGGATCGCAAGTGAGTTATTGTAATGGAGTTCATTATGAAAAAGTTTGGCCCTCCTGTATTAAAAATGAAGCTTTAACCTATTGCTACTCCATTTGACATAAAATTAAAATGAGTCATTGGAGACCCATGTTCGGTTCAGGTCACCTTACAAAATATAAGACGGGAATAATTTAAATTTTTTAAAATCTATAAAATATGTCATGCTGTTTCCATTTTTTAAGCACTGATTTACATTTGTCTTTATTGTGACCTGCATTCAATGACATACCTCATTTTTGTGATTATACACAGTAATCATCATTCTATTTTACCATTGAACATGGCCCAGTTTTAAATATTAAATAATTACAGAATATTGAGGTGAGAACATTTATTTATCCATCCATTGAAATCTATCAATGTACTTAGTGGTCTGTTTGGCCCATCTTATCACTGAGGTTTCCATTGTTGTTCAATGACAGATCATTTTAATTTCCTAAAATATAAATGTCACTTTACACTATATTGAGTTAATAATCTGTCAATTTTAACTTGAAAACTAGACTAAGTGGGACCCGTTGGGTCCCATGTTCACAAGAGAGGGCTGGTCCCCCAATGCAATATTCCACCTCTCCACAAATTCCAATATTGGTGGCGAGGGGGGTGGCTTTCTGGAGTGCTAGTATAGGTGTTGTGGGCCAAAGGGACTGGTTTCCAGAGGGCTAATATGGACATTGTGGGCCGAATGGATTCTTGGTCTGGCAGCTCAGTCACTCAGGCCTGGTGGGCTGGCAGCTCAGTCACTCAGAGCTGGTGGGCTGGCAGCTCAGTCACTCAGGCTTCGTGGGCTGGCAGATCAGTCACTCGGGGCTGGTGGGCTGGCAGTCCACTCACGGCTATTCCATGAAATTCCATTTCAAGCAGAGTGCAGGCCACCAAATTCAATTTCATAGCATTTCAAGCAGAGTGCAGGCCACCAAATTCAATTTCATGGCATTTCAACCAGACAGCAGGCCACCAAATTCAATTTCATGGTATTTCAAGCGGAGTGCAGGCCACCAAATTCAATTTAATGGCATTTCAACCGGAGTGCAGGCCAGTAAATTCAATTTCATAGCATTTCAAGCAGAGTGCAGGCCACCAAATTTTCTCTCTCTCTCTCTCTCTCTCTCTCTCACACACACACGCACGCACGCACGCACGCACGCACGCACACACGCAAGCA
Source organism: Malacoraja senta (assembly GCA_038087875.1). Classification (NCBI taxonomy): domain Eukaryota; kingdom Metazoa; phylum Chordata; class Chondrichthyes; order Rajiformes; family Rajidae; genus Malacoraja; species Malacoraja senta. The sequence goes on along the minus strand of CM075977.1, from coordinate 64,258,588 downwards.
CGCACGCGCACACACACACGCACACACACACACACACACACACACACACACACACATACACACACACACACACACACACACACCATATATAAGACAGTAAACTTTCTTGAATCTACTCCCATGGCTGAGCGTGACCTCTCCACTGTGGGGCTTCCGCAGTCAGCGGCACTTCCGCAATTAGCATGACCTCTGCACTTTCTGGAAATTACGCAATCAGCGTGACCTCTGCACCCACCGGAAATTACGCAATCAGCGTGACCTGTCCACTAAGCGGAAGTCACGGAATGAGCGGGAGCTTTGGACTAAACACAGTCGGACCGAACAAAGCATTTATTCCTTCCAAACACAGTCAGACCTAACAAAGCATTTATTCCTTCCAAACACAGTCAGACCTAACAAAGCATTAATTCCTTCCAAACACAGTCGGACCTAACAAAGTATTTATTCCTTCCAAACACAGTCAGACCTAACAGAGCATTTATTCCTTTCAAACATAGTCGGACCTAACAAAGCATTTATTCCTTCCAAGCACAGTCAGACCTAACAAAGCATTTCTTCCTTCCAAACACAGTCAGACCTAACAAACCATTTATTCCTTTCAAACATAGTCGGACCTAATAAAGCATTTCTTCCTTCCAAACACAGTCGGACCTCATTGCATTGCCATTTCAAGCACAGGGCAGGCCAAACAACTCATTGCATTATCACTTCATTTCCAATTTTGCATTGCAATTTCAAGCACAGGCAGGGCAGGCCAAACAACTCATTGCATTGTCACTTCATTTCCAATTTTGCATTGCAGTTTCAAGCACAGGCAGGGCAGGCCAAATAACTCATTGCAGTGTCACGTCATTTCCAATTTTGCATTGCAGTTTCAAACACAGGCAGGGCGGGGCAGGCCAAACAACTCATTGCATTGTCATTAAGGGCTAACAAATCATTTATTACAAGTACATTGCAGACTGACAGTGCAGTTGATTCACAGCTTAGAATCACAGTTGTGGACTCTCCCTCACAATCGTCCAGAGTGACTGACTCACATCCAGGCATCCGGGGTTTTATAGTCCTGCCCCCCCCCCAGAAGGGGCATTACTTACATCGTGGTGATTAACATGCGAGAGGACCAATCAGCTGATATCAAGATTTTTTAAACACTCATAACTTTTTTATTTTTCATTCATCGGAAAAATTCTCATGGCTCCCTCAGCGGAGGAGGACTGTGGCTAAGATGGCCAAATATCATAGTGATATATGGTAGCGTTTTTTCTAAAATCAATATACAGCGCAGACAGGAAGTGGTCAAGATGAGACTTTTAGTTATATAGCTAATCAATGATGTTAGCATTTGTTATAACACAATTGCACAACACTATTAACTAAAAATGTTTCTCATCTTAATTAACTCTATCATCATAATCTCTTCAACCATTTTGCATTTTTCTACATTCAATTTCATAATTACTTCCAGGTTACTGAAATGCTGGATTAATTGGAACACATTAGAACTGTCAAAACAGTTATTTTACTTGCATTTACAATTTGTCTAATGAATTATCAAATACATATATTTTATATATGTTGCTTGGAAAGGATATTGGCATTATTATGGGCAATAAACCTAAATTGTTACAGCAAAATGATGAATACATTCATCATTTAAAATAAAGCAGTCCAGTGAGAAAATAATTTGTCAAAGTTTCAAAATTAGCCATTCAGTTCAGAAATGTAGGCGGAGGATGCAATTATAGTAGGTATGTTACAAAACTTACCTTCAGTCGCGCTGTAATTCTGCCACTGGCCGTGTGCTCGATTTTGGCGCCTTTAAGGGGTGGCGGGGTTAAAACGCGGGTTTCTCCTCCCTTGTCCTGAATTAGATTTCGTTGGAGTACAAGCGTTGGCTGAAGAATCGTTCCTAGTGTCGTTTTGTGAATTTTTTATTTTTATTAAATCGTCAATGTCAGCGCTGGAGTAATTTTAAAAGCAGCTCCTGAAGCGTCAACGCCGATAATGGGGACGGATTTCACACACGGGACAGGTAAACGAAAGTGGTTTCTTTAAATGTATAAAAGTGCTTCTTAAGAAGCCTTTAATTCACATTTTTTCATGCGAAACGGTGATTTTATTCCCCGAACTAACGGCAGTATTTTTCATGCCAATACGGGGTTAAATTCACCGCAAATGAACGTTCCAAAAGATCGCGTTCCAGAAATCCTCACTCACAAGATGATTTAAATGCCCATTAATTTACAGGTATTAAACATTCAATTCCTTCCATTTGGCCTGTAAATGAATGAAAATGAGATTTAAAAATTATGTTATATTGTGAATTATTGTGTGAATGTTATTTGGACAGGCTATTTAAAAATGTTAATCTATTCTTAAGAAATTGATAGATGTTTAGATCTAGTAATTGAATTTTGTAATTAGCTACAATTAGGTAACTAACTAATTATATGCTTTACTTTCATGTCTTCTAAGTAAGATTGTTTCATATTTGTTTCAGAATGCTTCAATCTATAATAACTGAAAATTTCTTTCAGTTATCTTAATTTTTAAGAAAGTTATGGGCTTTTAACTGTCCTCGATCACAGCTTTTGTGTTAAGTCAATAGAAAAGCAATATGGAACAAGATGCTAATTTCCGGGTATGAAAATGGCCATAACTTCTTTAATACTGAAGATATGAAAGTGAATTAGGTGTCAAATTAAACTTCTTTTTATGCTTTATCTGATGGGATAAATTGCAGACTTTATTTTTTAAATCTCAAAATTTTGTAACATTGCTAATTATAGTACGTATTCCATTAATATAATGTATTTAATATTTACAATGAAAGGTAAGTAAATCACAAAAGTGACACTGTCAGTGTAATCTTGGTAATTTTCTTAACTTTCATTGTAAATAATTGTTACCAATGTTGATTTCAATTATATTCACACTTATGCTCACATCTCTGATATGTACTCTGGTGCAAATAAAATTTGGTTTGATGTCCAGGGAATATGAAATAAATATCCGCATTTGTACAATGTTACATATTGGAAACTCTGTGAGAAATATGTCTGTGGTAAATGAACAAACCGCACTCAATGGAAATTAAAGACCTTAAAATTTTCTCAAGAATTCGAAGACCATTGTAAATCAGATATCCTTCACTAGACATAGGAGACTGTTGATTGCATGAAGTGGAGCATGAGATCCAAATGTTTTAACAGTGGAACTTTTCATGTGGCCATGGCTCCATAATTTCAAAATTGCAGGGTGGTAGAGAAAGATTTTGTGTACGCGCACACACACACACACACACACACACACACACACACACACACACACACACACACACACACACACACACACACACACACACACCATATATAAGACAGTAAACTTTCTTGAATCTACTCCCATGGCTGAGCGTGACCTCTCCACTGTGGGGCTTCCGCAGTCAGCGGCACTTCCGCAATTAGCATGACCTCTGCACTTTCCGGAAATTACGCAATCAGCGTGACCTCTGCACCCACCGGAAATTACGCAATCAGCGTGACCTGTCCACTAAGCGGAAGTCACGGAATGAGCGGGAGCTTTGGACTAAACACAGTCGGACCGAACAAAGCATTTATTCCTTCCAAACACAGTCAGACCTAACAAAGCATTTATTCCTTCCAAACACAGTCAGACCTAACAAAGCATTAATTCCTTCCAAACACAGTCGGACCTAACAAAGTATTTATTCCTTCCAAACACAGTCAGACCTAACAGAGCATTTATTCCTTTCAAACATAGTCGGACCTAACAAAGCATTTATTCCTTCCAAGCACAGTCAGACCTAACAAAGCATTTCTTCCTTCCAAACACAGTCAGTCCTAACAAACCATTTATTCCTTTCAAACATAGTCGGACCTAATAAAGCATTTCTTCCATCCAAACACAGTCGGACCTCATTGCATTGCCATTTCAAGCACAGGGCAGGCTAAACAACTCATTGCATTATCACTTCATTTCCAATTTTGCATTGCAATTTCAAGCACAGGCAGGGCAGGCCAAACAACTCATTGCATTGTCACTTCATTTCCAATTTTGCATTGCAGTTTCAAGCACAGGCAGGGCAGGCCAAATAACTCATTGCAGTGTCACGTCATTTCCAATTTTGCATTGCAGTTTCAAACACAGGCAGGGCGGGGCAGGCCAAACAACTCATTGCATTGTCATTAAGGGCTAACAAATCATTTATTGCAAGTACATTGCAGACTGACAGTGCAGTTGATTCACAGCTTAGAATCACAGTTGTGGACTCTCCCTCACAATCGTCCAGAGTGACTGACTCACATCCAGGCATCCGGGGTTTTATAGTCCTGCCTCCCCCCCCCGGAAGGGGCATTACTTACATCGTGGTGATTAACATGCGAGAGGACCAATCAGCTGATATCAAGATTTTTTAAACACTCATAACTTTTTTATTTTTCATTCATCGGAAAAATTCTCATGGCTCCCTCAGCGGAGGAGGACTGTGGCTAAGATGGCCAAATATCATAGTGATATATGGTAGCGTGTTTTCTAAAATCAATATACAGCGCAGACAGGAAGTGGTCAAGATGAGACTTTTAGTTATATAGCTAATCAATGATGTTAGCATTTGTTATAACACAATTGCACAACACTATTAACTAAAAATGTTTCTCATTTTAATTAACTCTATCATCATAATCTCTTCAACCATTTTGCATTTTTCTACATTCAATTTCATAATTACTTCCAGGTTACTGAAATGCTGGATTAATTGGAACACATTAGAACTGTCAAAACAGTTATTTTACTTGCATTTACAATTTGTCTAATGAATTATCAAATACATATATTTTATATATGTTGCTTGGAAAGGATATTGGCATTATTATGGGCAATAAACCTAAATTGTTACAGCAAAATGATGAATACATTCATCATTTAAAATAAAGCAGTCCAGTGAGAAAATAATTTGTCAAAGTTTCAAAATTAGCCATTCAGTTCAGAAATGTAGGCGGAGGATGCAATTATAGTAGGTATGTTACAAAACTTACCTTCAGTCGCGCTGTAATTCTGCCACTGGCCGTGTGCGCGATTTTGGCGCCTTTAAGGGGTGGCGGGGTTAAAACGCGGGTTTCTCCTCCCTTGTCCTGAATTAGATTTCGTTGGAGTACAAGCGTTGGCTGAAGAATCGTTCCTAGTGGCGTTTTGTGAATTTTTTATTTTATTAAATCGTCAATGTCAGCGCTGGAGTAATTTTAAAAGCAGCTCCTGAAGCGTCAACGCCGATAACGGGGACGGATTTCACACACGGGACAGGTAAACGAAAGTGGTTTCTTTAAATGTATAAAAGTGCTTCTTAAGAAGCCTTTAATTCACATTTTTTCATGCGAAACGGTGATTTTATTCCCCGAACTAACGGCAGTATTTTTCATGCCAATACGGGGTTAAATTCACCGCAAATGAACGTTCCAAAAGATCGCGTTCCAGAAATCCTCACTCACAAGATGATTTAAATGCCCATTAATTTACAGGTATTAAACATTCAATTCCTTCCATTTGGCCTGTAAATGAATGAAAATGAGATTTAAAAATTATGTTATATTGTGAATTATTGTGTGAATGTTATTTGGACAGGCTATTTCAAAATGTTAATCTATTCTTAAGAAATTGATAGATGTTTAGATCTAGTAATTGAATTTTGTAATTAGCTACAATTAGGTAACTAACTAATTATATGCTTTACTTTCATGTTTTCTAAGTAAGATTGTTTCATATTTGTTTCAGAATGCTTCAATCTATAATAACTGAAAATTTCTTTCAGTTATCTTAATTTTTAAGAAAGTTATGGGCTTTTAACTGTCCTCGATCACAGCTTTTGTGTTAAGTCAATAGAGAAGCAATATGGAACAAGATGCTAATTTCCGGGTATGAAAATGGCCATAACTTCTTTAATACTGAAGATATGAAAGTGAATTAGGTGTCAAATTAAACTTCTTTTTATGCTTTATCTGATGGGATAAATTGCAGACTTTATTTTTTAAATCTCAAAATTTTGTAACATTGCTAATTATAGTACGTATTCCATTAATATAATGTATTTAATATTTACAATGAAAGGTAAGTAAATCACAAAAGTGACACTGTCAGTGTAATCTTGGTGATTTACTTAACTTTCATTGTAAATAATTGTTACCAATGTTGATTTCAATTATATTCACACTTATGCTCACATCTCTGATATGTACTCTGGTGCAAATAAAATTTGGTTTGATGTCCAGGGAATATGAAATAAATATCCGCATTTGTACAATGTTACATATTGGAAACTCTGTGAGAAATATGTCTGTGGTAAATGAACAAACCGCACTCAATGGAAATTAAAAACCTTAACATTTTCTCAAGAATTCGAAGACCATTGTAAATCAGATATCCTTCACTAGACATAGGAGACTGTTGATTGCATGAAGTGGAGCATGAGATCCAAATGTTTTAACAGTGGAACTTTTCATGTGGCCATGGCTCCATAATTTCAAAATTGCAGGGTGGTAGAGAAAGATTTTGTCTCTCTACCAAATAATTTCCTTACAATTGAATAATCACAGTCAGTACCCCTAGGCTAGAGTGAATGAATTGAGCCTCTGTAGGGCTGCCGTGTTGCAATATCAGAGAAAAAGATGCTAATAGAATACTAATGCATAAGTCAAATGTTTGTCATTTCGGTTCACCTAATGGCTTGTAATTTGTGGGAACATTTCTGCAAAATAGCCAACATTTCTTCACATGCATTTTAGCAACTTTGGACTTTCTGCACATTCACCCCCAACAGAAAACATGAAATTCCAACCAACTGCTTTTCCATAAATCTTCTGGGGGGTTTTCTGAGATTGCCAGTCGGAGAAAAGATAAAAATAAATGAACTGATGTGGTCCATTTGGACCCCAAGTCTTTTGATAAGGTATTGGTATTAGTATTGGTTTATTATTGTAATGCACCGAGATACAGTTTATTAATGTCATGTGTTCTGAGTTATGCCCTCTATAGTGGTGTAATCTGCAAAGTTGGAAATTGCATTACAGCAAAATCTGGCCGCAGTGTCATAAGTGTATATAGAGTAGAGTAAGGGGCTGTGAATGAATATTTATGGTGCACTGGTTTTGAGAATTGTGAAGAATGTTTTCTCACCCATCTACACTAATTGCCGTTTATGTATCAGGAAGTTGAGGATCTAGTGATAGAGGGGGATACTGACTCCTAGGTCGAGAAGTTTGGAGATGACCAATGATTAGGATTATGGTGTTGTAGGTAGAGTGATAGTCAATAAATAGGAGTCTAACACACGTGTCTTTGTTGTCCAGATTTTCAAGTAATAAGCTTGAGTTCACAATCGAGGGAGTTCACATCCACTGTGGTGCTGGTGATGGTAGGCAAACTGCAGTAGATCAAGGCTGACTGGAAGCTGGAATTAATATGTGCCATGACCAACTTCTCAGTGAATTTCATGATGTTGGATGTCAGAGCTATTGGGCAAGAGTCATTAAGACATGCTACCCTGTTTATCTTTGAAACCAGGATGATAGTAGTCTTCTTAAAGCCGGTGGGAACCTTAAAATGGAGTAGTAAGAGATTTAAGCTGTTCACGATTGCTCCTGTCAACTGGCCCGTGCAAGTCCTGAGGACATCGCTGAAGCCTCTGTCGAGGCCAGTTGCTCTCCGTGGGTTCACTCTCAGGAAGGCCAATCTGACACCTGAGGCGGTGACCATGAGTACAGGTGCAATCAAGGCTGTTGGAGTGGATGATGCGATTCCACCAACCTTCTGATCATAGCGAGTTTAGAATGCACAGAATTCATCAGGGAGACACAATGTTGCTAGCGATACTGCCCATCTTCCCTTGGTAATGTATTATAACATGCAAGCATTGTCATAATTAGCAGGTATTTACGTGGTTATCCCAAGAGTCTAGTTTGGTTTAGAATTCTTTTTGGCATTCTTGAGAGGAAGAAGATTAGATTTTGTTGCCTTCCATCAAAGTGAGGAATGTGGGGAATCTGCTGTGGTGGATGTTTATGTTAACCTTTATGTAGTTGTGTGTTTTGTTGCTTTTTTTAAATATGGCTGCATGGTAATTCAAATTTCACTGCACCTTAATTGGTACATGACAATAAACTGACCTTGATCTTGAAGCCTTGACCTTGATGTCTTTGTAAAATCCGTACATAGATTTCTCGTACCACTAGGGATCGAATGATTTGAACACTGCAGACTTGGACTTCATCCAGGAGTGGACCTGACAGTTCATCAATGGTAGACACAAAATGCTGGAGTAAAGGCCGTGTCTTACCTGTTTGCGGTCATCGGCGGTGAAGCGCGGTGTAGACGGTAGTTAGGACCGCGCGGCAACGGCGAGAGCGTCGAGGCTATCCACCGGAGCGCCGCACGGATGTTGCGCGGGGGCCGAGTTAATTCAAACACGGCGGGTCCCACGTGCTTGCGGTAAGTAAAAAAAGGGCGGGCCGACTGCGATGACGTCGGCCCCCCGCACGTGACTCACCAGCGGCGGCTGTGGCGGCGGCCATCCTGATCGCGGCGCTGTAGCGGTGGCTGTGCCTGCGGCCGCGCAGCACACGTGCCTCACTGGCGGCGGCACGTGCGTCACTGGCGGAGGCTGTGGCAGAGGAGGTTTGACGCACGGCGCTCGACCCACACTGGCGGCGGCCCGTGCGAGCGGCCGTGCGCACTCGTGCATCACTGGTGGAGGTTGTGCGGTGAGTATTTGGTTTTCGACATTGTCGATTTTATTTTTGCACCGCGCGGTGTTGGGAACACCGTCGCACGGCCCGGGAATTGTTCTTTCTCACGAGTGCGCGGTCTATGGCGGCAGATTCTTCCCGTTTCGCCGCCAATGACCGCAGATTCGTGAGACAGACCTTTAACTCAACGGAACAGGCATCATCTCTGGAGAGAAGGAATGGGTCACATTTCAGGTCGAGACCCTTCTTCAGACTCATTTCAAGGGAGAGGGAGATACATAGGTAAGGAGGTGTAAGGTGTGAGAACAGGACAAAGGGAATGGAGATCCATGAAAATGTAGAATAGATCATTGTTAGCTGGGAGAAGGTAACAACAGAGCAAACAGAGATAAAATGTACCTGGAGACAGTAATGGCCCGGTCTCACGGTGCGAGTCCACCCACGAGTGATCCCGATTTTTAAAACAAATCAAGCTCGTGGTAATCACGTAGAATTAATGTAGCGGGAACGTCGAAACTCGTAACACTAACGGCAGGTACTCAGGAAACTTGTTAACTCGTGAAAATCTTTCAACATGATGAAATATTTCCACGGGTCAAATTTACTCTTGAAGTAAAAATTGTAAACTTTTAAACTCGTTGTAAGAACGTAGTATCCCGTGAGTTTACCGTAGTGACTCGTGAGTCTACCGTGGGCACTCTTTAACTCAGCGGGACAGGCAGCATCTCTGGAGATGATGAATGGGTGACGGGATGACGTTTCCAAAATTCTGCTGCGTCTTTGTGTTACTCCAGCACTGTGTTCACTTTTTGTCAACCAGCATCTGCCCTTTCTTGTGTATGACGTTATTTGTATCCGTGGCAGTTGATTGTCCCTCCCTTCAGTTTCCCAGGGGATCGGGACGGGACTGGAGTTGGGAGGGAAAGGTGAGGGGGAGGGGGGAAGAATAAATATATGAAACACCAAAAACGGACAGCAGAGATGTCTTTGCTATACCGCTACAATAATCAGACTATTGGTGCGCTGCTGTTTCCTTGACTACGGTCATGTGAAACTACTCTTGTACATTTAATATACCGACGATGTCTGGCAGTGAATCTCACTCTCTCAAATCCGTAGAGAGCCCCAAAAAGCTGGAGTAACTCAGCGGGTCAGACAGCATCTCTGGAGAAACGGACTAGGCGACTGCAGACTGCAGTCTGAAGAAGGGTCTCGACCCGAAATCTCGCCCATTCCTTCTCTCCAGAGATGCTGCCTGTCCCGCTGAGTTACCCCAGCCTTTTGAGCCTATCTTCGGTTTAAACCAGCAAATGCAGTTCCTTCCTGCACCTCTCAAATCTGTGCCATTATTCAGTACTCCAATTTTTGTTTTATTTTACTAATTCTGGGTAATATCGCCCCGTTCATTGGTCGTATGCCTCTACCCCACCCCTGGTGCTTTAAGTGCATTTTTTAATTTTTTTTACCACCGGGAGGGAAAAAAATCAAATCCAGGAGTTCATCTGGTGCAGTTCTCGGATATAACAGCGAATGAAGAGAAATTGGCGGGTTATTTAGAAATTAACCCTTAAAGAGAGCGTAACTCGTTGGATAAATGAGATCGTCACAAGGCAGCATCTCCCCCCCCCCCCCACCCCCCCCCCCACCCCCCCCCCCACCACCCCCCCCCCCCCCCCCATCCCAACCCACTGGGAAACTGAAGGGAGCGACAATCAACTGCCACGGATACAAATAATGTCATACACAAGAAAGGGCAGATGCTGGTTGACAAAAAGTGAACACACAGTGCTGGAGTAACACAAAGATGCAGCAGAATTTTGGAAACGTCATCCTGTCACCCATTCCTTCTCTCCAGAGATGCTGCCTGTCCCGCTGAGTTAAAGAGTGCCCACGGTAGACTCACGAGTCACTACGGTAAACTCACGGGCTACTACGTTCTTACAACGAGTTTTAAAGTTTAAAATTTTTACTTCAAGAGTAAATTTGACTCGTGGAAATCTTTCATCATGCTGAAAGATTTTCACGAGTTAACAAGTTTCCCGAGTACCTGCCGTTAGCGTTACGAGTTCCGACGTTCCCGCTACGTTAATTCTACGTGATTACCACGAGTTTGATTTGCTTTAAACTCGGGATCACTCGTGGGCGGACTCGCACCGTGAGACAGGGGTTTAAGACTGATCGGAGAACTGAGATGCGGAGAGATGAAGAGAGAGGGAAAGCTCCAGCATTTTGTGTCTATCTTCGGTTTCAACCAGTATCTGCAGATCCTTTCTATACAGTTCATCAATGGTTTCTGGTTGGGGAACACTCATATAGTTTTCTTTGGCAGGAATTACTTGACACACTTACTGATGAAGGCTGTGGCAGCAGTGGCATACTCATCTAGGTTGGCAGTGGAGTTCTTGAACATGGACCAGTCCACCGACTCACAGTGGCCATCTCAGTAGATGTCATCTGTTTCCTTGGACCAGCACCATGAATCTTCCTGTACCGGATCCTCCCGCTTCAATTTCTAAAAGTAAAAGGAGTAAAAGAACAGCCAGGAGCACTGAATTTCCAAAATGTTCGTCGAGGGATGGAGGTCCCTCGAGCAGTGGTTGGGGGCTGTTTGTGCCTTTGGTAGGACATGAGATGTGCAGATAGTATTTTGGTAGCACACTATTTAATCAGATTGAATATTTAATAGACAATAGACAATAGACAATAGGTGCAGGAGTAGGCCATATGGCCCTTCAAGCCAGCAACGCCATTCAATGTGATCATGGCTATCATCCACAATCAGTACCCCGTTCCTGCCTTCTCCCCATATCCCCTGACTCCGCTATCTTCAAGAGCCCTATCTAGCTCTCTCTTGAAAGTTTCTAGAGAACCAGCCTCCACTGCCCTCTGAGGCAGAGAATTCCACAGACTCACTACTCTCTGTGTGAAAAAAGTGTTTCCTCATCTCCGTTCTAAATGGCTTACCCCTTATTCTTAAACTGTGGCCCCTGGTTCTGGACTCCCCCATCATTGGGAACATGTTTCGTGCCTCCAGCGTGTCCAAACCCTGAATAATCTTATATGTTTCAATAAGATACCCTCTCATCCTTCTAAATTCCATAGTATACAAGCCCAGTCACTCTATTCTCTCAGCATATGACAGTCCCGCCACGCTGAGAATTAACCTGTGAACCTACGCTACACTCCCTCAATAGCAAGAATATTCTTCTTCAAATTTGGAGATGAAAACTACACACAATACTCCAGGTGTGGTCTCACAAGGGCCCTGTACAACTGCAGAAGGACCTCTTTGCTCCTATACTCAACTCCTCTTGTTATGAAGGCCAACATGCCATTCGTTTTCTTCACTGCCTGCTGTACCTGCATGCTTACTTTCATTGCCCGATGAACAAGGACCACCAGATCCCGTTGTACTTCCCCTTTTCCCAACTTGACACCATTTAGATAATAATCTTCCTTCCTGTTTTTGCTACCAAAGTGGATAACCTTACATTTATACACATTAAACTGCATCTGCCATGCATCTGCCCACTCACCCAACCTGTCCAAGTCACCCTGCATTCTCATAGCATCCTCCTCACAGTTCACACTGCCACCCAGCCTTCTGTCATCTGCAAATTTGCTAATGTTACTTGTAATCCCTTCATCTAAATCATTAATATATATTGTAAATAGCTGTAATATTGTAAGGTCCCTGCACTGAGCCTTAGGCGACCCCACTAGTCACTGCCTGCCATTCTGAAAGGGAGCCGTTAATCCCTTCTCTTTGTTTCCTGTCTGCCAACCAATTTTCTATTCATGTCAGCACTCTACCCCAATACCATGTGCCCTAATTTTTCCCACTAATCTCCTGTGTGGGATCAGATTAGAAAAATCAATTAAACCATACTGTCTCGCATTGAGGAGTTATAAATGGACAGGAGGAAAACAGGAATAAATTAGTCATTTCTCAGTTGGGGATATGACTAATAGGGATCATGTTTGTGGTTCAAGCAACTCACAATCTATTTCAATGATCTGGTTGAAGGGATCATAATATATCTATAGAAATATATATATATATCATTTCTTATATCATATCATCAAATTATTTATTAAAGCCTGATCTTGTAGGTGTGTATATGTGTATATGTGTGTGTATATGTGGTTGTCTTTACATCTTCGCAAAAACATTACGCGGTAACGATTACATTTTTACATATTCTGATTGACATTTTCCCCCTCGAGGCCGAGCACCTTCACTGAACATTTTATGCTTTATTTCTCGACTTATTAATAATTAAATTTAAAAAAAATCAAAATACTTTGAATTTATAATGACCAGCTTCAACTGATGATGTCACAATTGCTCGGCTAGCAGTTATCAGCTTCACTTACGATTTCATCCTATATTTCATGTTATTCGCGATGAAAGCTTTAAAAATGCCAACTTTCACAAGATTTTTACTGCTAAAATCATTCCTGCCAGCTTCCAACACACTTCGATCCAATGTCGCGACACAGGAACACTCTGAACTTTTCACCTCACAGGAGGGGGAGGGCAAATTGCTATTGCAACATGCAGGCAAGTGCAATTGGGGCATACGGGTAGAGAACAGGTGCGTTGGAGGAGCAGACCCAATGGGTCTGCACTTGGTATAGTATTTACTAAAACTCTGATCTTGTTTGTGGGGTATATGTGTGTGTCTTTACATCTTTGCAAATAGACTACGCAGTAATGATAACATTTTTACATATTCTGATTCACATTTTTCCCCTCTAGACAGAGTCACCTTAACTGAACATTCTTATTACTGATTAAAGTTTAAAAACATCAAAAGACTGAAACTAACATTTTATGCTTTATTTCTTGACATTACTGATTCAAAAGACTGAATTTAAAATGACCAGCTTTCACTGATGACGTCAAAATGGCTCGGCTCGGAGCCGTCTCACACACAGAATCTTCCATGCGCTTCGAGTGACATCACCCCCCCCCCCCCCGGGTTATTCACATGCCCCCCCCCCCCCCCGGGTTATTCACATGCCCCCTGAGTTATTCACACCCCCCGCACCGTCAAAAAGGCAGCCAACATCCCCCTCCCTCTCGACCCCTCCCCTCCATCTCTACCCCCCTCCCCTCCCCTCCCCTCTCTACCCCCCTCCCTCTCTACAACCCTGCTCCCTCTACCTCCCTTCCCTCTCTACCCCTCTCCCTCTCTGCCCCCATCCTCTCTGCTCCCCCTCCCTCTCTGCCCCCCTCCCTATCTACCCCACTCCCTCTCTACCTCCCTCCCACTCTCTCTCTAACCGCGCTTGTGCAGTTGGCAGCTATGCGTGTGTGGATATGGCGGGGGATGGGGAAAAGGAGTGAATGAATAATATTAATATAATATCAAGGGGGGGTAGCGTGTGTGTGTGTGGAGGGTGGTTAGTGTGAGTGTATGAGACACCACAGGCCACCCCCCCCCCTCCCCAGGCAACCATGCGCTGGGTCTAGTATATTTATCTATAAAATTAAAAGTCTCATTTTGACCACTTCCTGTTTGCACTGTGCTTTGATTTTAGAAAAAAACGCTACCTCATATGGTGGTGAATTTTTGGCTATCTTACTCAGAGTCCTCTTCCGCTGCGCAGGCCCTGAGGATTTTTCCAATCAATGAAAAATGAAAGACTTATTAGTGTTTAAAAAATCTTGAGATTCTCTCTCCTGTCAATCACCGCCATGAAGGCCACGCCCCTTCTGGTGGGAGGGGTAAGGACACTAAAACCCGGAAGTGTGGGCGTGGCTCAGTCTGTCTGCCTGCCCTGTACTTGAAACTGCAATTACAATGGAAGTGAAATGAAAATGCAATGAGCTATTCAGCCTGCCCTGTGCTTGAAACTGCAATACAATTGGAAATGAAATGAAATTAGTTGTTTGGCCTGCCTGAAACCACAAATTTCGGCCCACAATGTCCCTATTAGCCGAGAAACCAGTCCCTTTGCCCAAAATGCCCCGTATTAGCCCAGGAGGAGCATTTTGGCCCAAAAGTCCTGTGCCAGGCCAGGAACAGTCCAGAAAAAGTGCCCTTCACTGAGATTTCACTCATTTTTTTAAAGTGCCCCTTCAGCCCATCAGGCCTGTACTAGCCCAGGAGTACCTTTGGCCCATCAGTATTCCCCTGCCAGTATTAAACTTCGCCCCAGTATTTTTCTCCCTCCCTTCATTTGCTCCCTGTGAGATCCAGGCCAGGATAGACTTTCCTGCTTCATTGCCGTGCTCTGCAGAAAAAGATGAAAAATGTCTAAAATTGATTCTCCACCCACCCCCCCCCCCCCTTCTCTCTCACAGTCTCTTACCTGTTTTGGGCAGTATTTCTGGCAGTTTCTGAGCTGCCAGCCCACCAGGCCTGAGTGACTGAGCTGCCAGCCCACCAGGCCTGAGTGACTGAGCTGCCAGCCCGCCAGGCCTGATTGACTGAGCTGCCAGCCCACCAGGCCTAAGTGACTGAGCTGCCAGCCCAAGCATCCATTCAGCCCACAATGTCCATACTACCCCTCTGGAAACCAGTCCCTTCGGCCCACAACACCCATACTAGCACTCCAGAAAGCTCCTCCCTCCCCACCACTGTCCAGCAATATTGGAATTGGTGGAGAGGTGGAATATTGCATTGGGGGACCAGCCCTCCCATGTGAACATGGGACCCAACGGGTCCCACTTAGTCTAGTATATCTATATAATTTAAAAAGTCTCATCTTGACCACTTCCTGTCTGTGCTGTATATTGATTTTAGAAAAAAACTCTACACTGTATCGCTATGATATTTGGCCATCTTACTCACAGTCCTCCTCCGCTGAGCCAGCCATGAGGATTTTTCCCGATGAAAAATAAAAAAATTATGAGTGTTTTAAAAATCTTGAGATTAGCTGGTTGGTCCTCTCACCTGTCAAACACCACGATGAAGGTAACGCCCCTTCTGCGGGGGGCAGGACTATGTAACCCCAGATGCCTGGAAGTGAGTCAGTCACTGCAAGATCGCGAGGGAGAGGCCACGACTGTCGTTCTAAGCTGTGAATCAACTGAACTGTGCGTCTGCAATGTACTTGCAATAAATGATTTGTTAGCCCTTAATGACAATGCCATGAGTTGTTTGGCATTCTGCCCTGCCTGTGCTTGAAAGTGCAATGCTTAATTGGAAATGAAATTAAATGAAATGACAATGCCATGAGTTGTTTGGTCTGCTGCCCTGCCTGTGCTTGAAACTGCAATGCTTTGTTATGTCCGACTGTGTTTGGAAGGAATAAATGCATTATAAGGTCCGACTGTGTTTGGAAGGAATAAATGTTTTATCAGGTCTGACTGTGTTTGGAAGGAATAAATGCTTTATCAGGTCCGACTGTGTTTGGAAGGAATAAATGCTTTATTAGGTCCGACTGTGTTTGGAAGGAATAAATGCTTTATCAGGTCTGTGTTTGGAAGGAATAAATGCTTTATCAGGTCCGACTGTGTTTGGAAGGCATACATGCTTTATTAGGTCCGACTGTGTTTGGAAGGAGTGCACAGGTCACGCTGATTGCGTAATTTTCGGTAAGTGCAGAGGTCACGCTGATTGTGTAAGTGCCACTGACTGCGGAAGCCCCACAGTGGAGAGGCCGCACTCAGCCAGGTGAGTAGATTCAAGAAAGTTTACTGTCATATATATGGTGTGTGAGTTAGTGTGAGTGTGTGTGTGAGTGTGTGTGTGTGTGAGTGTGAGTGTGTATGTGAGTGTGAGTGTATGTGTGTGTGTAAGTGTGTTTGTGAGTGTGTATATGTGAGTGTATGTGCATTTGAGTGTATGTGTGTGTGTGTGAGTCTGTGTGTGTGTGTGAGTCTGTGTGTGTTAGTGTGTGTGTGTGTGTGAGTGCATGTGTGTGTGTTTGAGTCTGTGTGAGTGTGTTTGTGAGTGTGAGTGTGTGTGTGTGTGAGTGTGTGTGTGTGAGTGTGTGTGTATGTGTGAGTGTGAGTGTGTGAGTCTCTGTGAGTGTGTGTGTGTGAGTGTATGTGTAAATGTGTGAGTGTATGTGTGAGTGTGTGTGTGAGTGTGTGTGTGTATGTGTGTGTGAGGTGGAGGGTGTGTGTGTGTGTGAGTGAGTGTGTGAGTGTGTGAGTGAGTGTATGTGTGTGTGTGTGTGTGTGTGTGTGTATATTGGAATTGGTGGGGAGGTGGAATATTGCGTTTGGGGAGCAGCCCTCTCGTGTGAAGCTGGGACCCAACGGGTCCCACTTAGTCTAGTATATATATATGTGTGTGTGTGTGTGTGTGTGTGTGTGTGTGTGTGTGTGTGTGTGTGTGTGTGTGTGTGTGTGTGTGTGTGTGTGGTGTGTGTGTGTGTGTATATATATATATATTATATATATGTGTGTGTGTGTGTGTATGTGTGTGTATATATATATATATATATGCTGATAATGTAAAGCTGGTTGGCATTGTGGATTGCAAGGTTGGGTGGGGGAGGGGGTGAACAGCACTTTCAGGAGGGATATAAACAGGCTAAGTGAATGGACAAGCACATAACAGATACAATATAAGGTGAAAAAATGTGAGTTTGTAAGCTAAATAGAATAGTGATGGGGTTTTTTAATAGTGTAATATTGAATGTTATGTTCACAAGGAGTGGGATGTCCTGTACACAAATTATTGACTGGTACAGAAATCAACGAGGAATACAGGCAGCATATTGGCCTTCATTGCAAGAAGATTTGAGTACAAGAAACATCTGGGTCAAATTGGATAGGGCCCTGGTGTGTCATCTGGAATGTTGTCTGCATTTCAGGTTTCGCTAGCTGTGGACGTACAGTATATAACTATGATCAACTCTCCACACACTTCCTGAAATGAAGCATACAAAAGTCACAGGCTTGACAATATACTTATGGAAAGACACAACATTTATGGAATTGCTGCTTTCCCTGCTAGTAATGCCTTAAACTAGATATTCAAAATAAGGTAGACAAAAATGCTGGAGAAACTCAGCAGGTCAGGTCTGAAGAAGGGTTTCAACCCAAAACGTTGCCTATTTCCTTCGCTCCATCGATGCTGCCTCACCCGCTGAGTTTCTCCAGCATTTTTGTCTACCTTCGATTTTCCAGCATCTGCAGTTCCTTCTTAAACATCTTAAATATTCAAAATAAGGCATTGGCCATTTTGGGCAGAGATAAGAAAATACACTTCTTTACCCCGAGAGAAGGGAATCTTCAGAATTGTCTGTCCAAGGGACCTGTGTTTAATCAGTCGCTGAGTATGATCAGGGCAGAGATCAATAGACTTTTCAATATTAAGTAAATCAAGAGATACACGCTGTACCTTGATGCATGTGACAATAAACTAAACTAAACTAGTGCAGCAAAATAGAGCTGAGGTAAAAGATCGTGCTTGATTTTATTGAGTAGTGGAGCTGGCACAAGATGACAGATAGCTCACTACGGCTTTTCTAATGTTCTTACATTCTAATGAAACCATCGTTTCTTCTGATTGCATCAAGTCCCAACCAAAGTTATATGCTGGGTATGTTCAGTAGGATTGCAATACTCTTGTAATGGCAATTTCCAATGTCCAACTTTCCATTGCCATTACTACACAGGCAGGTAGGAGTGATTGTACGCAGATGATAAAAAGAAACGGATCCTCCAGTCGTTATTTCCAGTTTAATTGATTGTTTATTGAAGTAGTTGTACAGACAAAAAAGTGAACATACAAGATCCTCTTTATTCTTATACAAATTGTAGCTTTCCGTTCTTACAATCTGATCTGGTAAGAACTGTACTCTCTCTTCCGTGCCTGCTAGTCTGATCTGGCCACACCCTCCCCTGGTATGTTATATGTAACGTTCATCTAAGTATCAAAAGCCCATCCCCAAGTGTTCAGAATAATACTGCTAGAAATATCTAGACAAAATAATATAATATGCTAACATTAACTAGCTTAAGCATGAATGGCTCCTGCAACTCATGTTGTTTACATTCTGATGGTAGAAGCATCAATGAATCATGGAGATCATTGTTGGAATGTGAACTTGCTGGTTTCTTCACAAACATCCTGCAGACGATTGAACTTGCTGTGGGGAGATTTTCCTCATTCATTTCAATTGACAGGAATGACAGTGCAAGACTGTCATGACAGTGCAATACCTATTTTGTATTAGATAACTAACTTTGTGCTTCCAGCTACTAATTGCTTTAATTTGCATCTAAAATTGTTAAGGAATTGGTCTGGCAAGATGCAGGAAACATGTTCACAATGTTGGGGGAGTTCAGAACCAGGGGTCACAGTTTAAGAATAAGGGTTAGGCAATTTAGGACTGAGATGAGGAAAAACGTTTTCACCCAGAGAGTTGTGAATTTGTGGAATTTTCTGCCACAGAAGGCAGTGGAGGCCAATTCACTGGATGTATTCAAGAGAGAGTTAGATATAGCTCTTAGGGCTAATGGAATCAAAGGATATGGGGAGAAAGTAGGAACGCGGTACTGATTTAGGATGATCAGCCATAACCATATTGAATGGCGGTGCTGGCTCAAAGGGCTGAATGGCCTACTCCTGCACCTGTTTTCTACATTTCTATGTTTCTATCTCACTCACAATCTGACTGTCTTTGTTCTCTTCCATTGTTCCAACAAAGCTCAATGGAACAGTATCTCAACTTCCAACTGGACACATTAGAACCTGATGCGTCCAATGGAAGATATTTGACCGTAAAATCAGCTTTGTTTCCTTGTTTAAGAAAGAACTGCAGATGCTGGAAAAATCGAAGGTAGACAAAAAATGCCGGAGAAACTCAGCGGGTGAGGCAACATCTATGGAGAGAAGGAATTGGCGACGTTTCGGGTCGAGACCCTTTTTCAGACTGATGTCTGGGGGGCGGGAAAAAGAAAGGAAGTAGGCGGAGACAATAGGACGTATGGGAGAAATGGGAAGGGGGAGGGGGAGGGGGATGGGGAGGAGGGAGAAAGCAAGGGTTATCTAGATATCTAGCAAGGACTATCTAGATCCCACATATAAAGTTTCCTTCTTTGCAGCTGTTTCTCAGACTCTTGTATTTCAGGTCTCCAGCAGCTGCAGTATTTCAGCCCCAGCATTGTTCTCATCCCTCTGTCCTCAGCTCTCATCCATTACTATTGAGCTACATCTCATCCAGACAGACAAATGAGTATTCATCGCCCTGTTCTCTCTGGCAGACTGGAACCATCACCACCCACATCATTCAGGCACTCTGTTTCTCCATTCTCTTCCAAACATTCTCTTTATTCACTCCATCCTGCCCTTTCTCTGCAAATTGAAAAATATTTTATTTCTATATTTTCCTAGATCTGATGAAAATCATCAACTTTGATTCCTTCTCCACAAATGCTGATTTATTTGCTAAATATTTCCAGCAATTTTCATTGTTTATTTCAGATTTCCAATATCTTCAAAACTTTTGATAACATTTCAATTAGGTAAGATGAAAATGTTATTATATTTTTATTAGAGTCATACATTATGGAAACATGCCCTTCGCCCCAACTTTCACATGACGACCAAGATGTCCCATCTACACTCGTCCCACCGGTCTGCATTTAGCCTATTTCCTTCCATCACTTTCCTAGCCATGTACCTGCCCAAATGTCTTTTAAATGTGATAGTACCTGCTTCAACTACCTCCTCCAATAGCTCATTCTATACACCCACCACCCTTTGTGTGAAAAGGTTGCCCCTCAGGTTCCTATTAAATCTTTTCCTTCTCACCTTGAACCTATCTCCTCTGGTTTATGATTCCCTTACTCTGGATAACATATTTTGCACATCTACCCTCTCATGATCTATAAGATCACCCCTCATCCTCGTGCACTCCAAGGAATAAATTCCTGGCCTGCTCAACCTCTCCCTATGGCTCAGACTCTCGAGTCTTGGCAACTTATATTTTAAATGTCTTTTTTTCCCTTCTGCTATTAGGGACTATAATTTTGAAAGACTTTTTGAGTGAAACATGCAGTTCTAGCTAAATCAGAAGCATGCATTTGGCAGCTGTCAAAGTTCTTTCCAATTCACACATATAATGTTTTTAGGGCTGGGCCTCATCAAGAGCAATTAGGCCAAATGTTTCACCCCAAAGTAGTAATTGTCTAAATTACCTGAGGTAAGTTGAAGTCATCGGGAGATAACGGCAAGTGTAAAATGGTCCCAATTGAGCACTGATTTTGGCCCGATAATTTAAGGACACTTGTACAGTATGTTAATGTTGAGTGTGGACTCTGTGGGCCAAAAGGCCTATTTCCATGCTGTATCTTTTAATCAGTCAATCAATATGTGGAATGTTTTGCATGGGAAGGATGCTGGTTTACACCAAAGATAGACACAAAATGCTGGAGTAACTTAACGGGACAGGCAGCATCTCTGGATAGAAGGAATGGGTGACGTTTCAGGTCGAGACCCTTCTTAAGACGGAAAACATTCTTCAGAATGTTTTCATGTTCCTGAATATATGAGATTTTCTAATGTGGAAACTTGTACAAAATGCCACAAACCACTTATTTTTGTACACATTTCACTGGGCACATAAAGAAGGGCAACGTTTTAATTTGGAAACATCTCCTGCATTGGGAGATTCACGATAACCAAATTTTATTTAATTGTTCATTAACCTCATTACTTAAATGTGACATGCTATGTGGAAAACATATCACATCTACCCACAGATTGTTTGTACTATTTGTAGGAGGGTTTATATATTCTATATTGCAGTACGTAGCCTAATTAAAATATCTGGGTTCGATATTAGCCAGAGGAAAAGTAACGTTTTTAACTCAAAACATCGCAAAACCAGCTTAAAACTTGCTTCTCTACAGTACAAATGGATTCTGTAAATATTAATAGAATTAAGCATAATTGCTTTGGAAATTGCTGCTGGAAATAAAAACATTCTCATCAACGAGTAGATTTTAAGCTCTTACAGTATAAACAGCTACCTTAATATGCTCCATCATGAATTATTCAAATAGCGGATCAAACATGAGCATATGAGGTTCTAACAAACCTCTCATACCAAAATACTTAATTCTATTTGATCCAGGAAGTCTATTATTCATTTGAATTCATGAATTTTCAAATAAATTTGATGAAAGTTTTAAACTAATGTCAGGAAATTCTTCCTGTTAGTTTTAAACTAATTAGATTTAAACTAATGTCAGGAAAGATTATGGGTCTTAAATTCCACTTCAGATCACCAGGCTGTTATTTATTTACCTGGGCAAAAGCTGGAGGTTCGCAAGCACAGGCTGTGCGGCACTCTTAGAAACATAGAAACATAGAAAATAGCTGCAGGAGTAGGCCATTCGGCCCTTCGAGCCAGCACCGCCATTCAATATGATCATGGCTGATCATCCAAAATCAGTACCCCATTCCGGCTTTATCCCCATATCCCTTGATTCCCTTAGCCCTAAGAGCTAAATCTAACTAACTCTCTCTTGAAAGGTTTCACAGTGGCCCCAGAAGTGAAATCTTCCGCAGAATTTTAGGCACTTTGAGTCCACTTTGTCTGCAAACTAGTAGGTCTTTTGGGGAGAAATGGCTGTATACAGGGTGCAGAATATAGTTGACAACATTGTAGTGCACCAGTTCCATAGACAAAGGTCAATGTCCCCAATAGAGGTAGAGGTGAATCGGATAGTATCATAGATATGGAAGGACTGTACAGAAGCCTTATAACAAAGGGGAAAAAGCTGTTCTAAACTAATTTTATTCTATCCTGAGTTTTGCAGGATCACAACATTATTATTCAGCTGATCCTGAGGTACTATGCTAAATATCTGTGTTGATGACCTCTGCTGACCTTTGTAGCTGGTAGTAATGTACCTCTTAGCATCCAGGTAGTGACAGGGAGAGGTGGAAATTGAGGAGAAGTATGGTAGGTTTTATGCTTATTGCCCTGGAAATTGTTCTGGGACACTCCTGATACAACTGTGTTTATCAAAGCACAGATGTCATTGAGACAGAAGACAGACACAACATGCTGGAGTAACTCAGTGGCTCAGGCAGCATTTGGGGTTGAGACCCTTCTACTAACAGAGAGTCAGGGGGAAGGGAAACGAAACGAGAGATATAGATGGTACTTAAGACAAATGAATGGAAGATATGCAGCGAGTGTAATTTAAAAAGTATTCTCCTTGCCCAGGGAACCCAAACCAGGCCTGTACGATCATTCGTCACATTTCTTTTTACCGCGTTATGACTTTTAAAAGACATATGGACAGATATATGGATTGGAAGGATTTAGAGGGCTATGGAGCAAATGTAGGGAAAAAGGACTAGGCTAATATGTTAACAGTTGGCGTGGACAAGATGGGCTGAAGAGCCTGTTTCTATGCTGTGTGGCACTATCTTACACACTAGGGACAAGTTATGATTTTACAGAAGCCAATAAACGTACAAACCTATACGTCTTTGGAGTGTGGAAGGAAACCAGAGCACCCTGAGAAACCCCCCACAGGTCACAGGGAGAATGTACAAACGCCATACAGACAGTATCCGTAGTCAAGATCAAATGCAGGTCTCTGGCGCTAGAAGGCAGCAACTTTACCGCTGCATCACGGTGCCACCAAGTTTTATCCTTTCAATACAAATGCCCCCCCCCCCATGGAAAGGGAGCTCCTCATTGGAGTCTTTTAGACTATTTTTAATCGGACTTTACCTTGCACTAAACGTTATTCCCTTTATCATGTATCTGTACACTGTTGATGTCTCGATTGGAATCATATATAGTCTTTCCACTGACTGGTTTGCACGCAACAAAACATTTTCATTGTACCTCAGTACAAGGGATCAGATCGCCACCATTTTCACTGCATCGACTCGATGCGCCAGGCCTAGTTTTGGTGAGTGGGGACCATGGGGGGCTGCGGTGTCTGCCCGCCCGGTCCATTGCCTCCATACGCGGCGTCGGAGTCTCGCCGGGGAGACCGTTCTCCCGTCGCTGGGTGGGATGCGGGAGCTACTGACTCTGAACACACTCCTGGCAGCGGCCATGACCCTGACACCAGGCGCCGCTCTGGCCAGGCCCCCACCTCCCACCCCCCCCCCGCTGTTGGCCCACGACCTCCCCCCCCCCTGCCGGCCCCTCGCCTTTCACTCCCCCCACCGGACCCTCGCCTCCCTCCCACCGGGCCCATGCCTCGCACCCCCTTCGGGCCCACGGCCCCCCCCCCTGCCGGGCCCACAACTCCCCCCCCGCTGGCCCCTCGCCCCCCACCCTCGCCTTTCGCACCCCCCCCGCCGAGTCCACGCCACCTCGCCACCTCGCCACCTCGCCTCACCCCCCCGCCGGTCCCTCGCCCCCCCCCCTGCCTTTCCCACCCCACCCCCGGCCGGGCCCAAAACTGCGACCAGTGATCCCCCGCACACTATCCCACACATGTAGGGACAATTTATAAAAACCTATGCGCCTTTGTAGTGCGGGAGGAAATCCTAACCCAAGCCCTAACCCTAATCCTAGCTCCAGGTTGATAGGCTTGGTATGAGTATAAATTGTCCCTAGCGTGTGTGTGACAGTGTGCGGGGGATCGCTGGTCAGTGCGGACTTGGTGGGCCAAAGGGCACTGTATCTCTGAACTAAATGTGACATAAGGGCCCCAGGGGTTGGACTTGAACCCCCAATGTTCTGCCTGCTCCTCATGGGGACTAAACTGTGGCCACGAGTTGTCCCAGAGGCAGATCTCTCCTCCAATGGTCTCTCCAAACCCCCAGAGGCAGCGAGATTTTTAACTGGGTACAGGCAATGTTGTCAATGTACCAGTGCCACCCACCTGCTCCGGCCACTGAGTCTAAATACCCACCACCCATTTTGAAGCAAGGTGACGGGTGGTGGGGGGGGGGGGGGGTTTGCATTTATCCCATAGTCAATATTACTAAAACAGATGATGAGGCCTTTGTGCAGTACTATTAGTGGGATCTAGCTGTCACAGGCTGGGTCCACAAATAGGGGACGTCGGGAAAAGTTTGGTTGGGGGGTTGGAGAATGGGAGAAGGGGAGGGGAGGGAGTGGAGAAGGGGAGAAGAGTGGAGAAGGGGGAAGGGAAAGAAGAGGGGGAGAGGGGAGGGGAGAAGGGTAGGGGGGGAGTGGAGAAGGAGGGATTGGGGTGGGAGGAGGGAAGATGGGGGGTGGAGGGGAAAGGTGAGTTCAGTCTACACTCACTGAATCCATCCCTGTGAGAAGTTAGAGATGGTGATTGGATCTGTAAGCGGACCAATACATCTGTAAATAAAACTGTACAGACATCTTTTCATTTGCACAATTGATTTTATTGTATTAATTTTAATATATTAATGTTTAAAATCCATGCATTGAAGGAAGAATATTTTACAGCCCATCTGTGGTCCCTAACCCCAACCCTAACCCTAACCCTAACCGGTCGTCACCCGCAGGACAGCATACGTCAGCATGTGACAGGGCGCATGACATGATGAGACACCCAGATGTCACCGCGCGTCACTACATGCGTCACCACGCATCCCGCCACGTCACGACCCGACCACAACGCGACAACCTCTTTTCAGGCTGTTGCCGAAAATGTCGCCAAAGTGGGACAGGCCTTTCACGCTGCGAAACTTGAGGGCAAGGCTTTCAAAGGCGGCGTTGGCGGCAAACTTCTCCCTGGCAAGGTTCTCGGGCTCGAGTCCACAGTGCTTGAAGAAACTGTCCAAGGACAAGCAGGCTCGGGAGAAGCAGCAGCTGAGGTCGGAGTGTGAGCGCCGCAATCCACCTTCACCAACCTGCCGCTTGAGCGGCTCCTTGGGGCGACCTGCTGCTGCTTCTCGTGGCGCTGCTGGCATGGTTACTTGTGCACCCTGGGATGCTGCTGGCGTGGCGACTGGTGCTTCCTGGGGTGCTGCTGGAGAGGTTACTTGTGCACCCTTGGGTGCTGCTGGTGTAGTTACTTGTGCACCCTAGGGTGTTGCTGGCGAGGCTGCTGTTTCTCCCTGGAGTGCTGCTGGTGTGGATACTTGTGAACCCTGAAGTGCTGCTGGTGTGGTTACTTGTGCACCCTGGGGTGCTGCAGCCTCTGTACCCTCTGCTAATTCTCCCCCTTCCGACGTTGCTGCACCCGTTGCCAGCCCCTGCTGCTTGTCGCCCCGGCCACTGGTGACCACCGCTGCCCGCACGAACTCGCACTTCTGCCGGTACATGACCAGCGAGTTGGGCCTGAGCCGCCTCTTGGAGCTGGAGCGACGCATAATGTCATGCAGGAGCCCCAGCTGCCCGCTGTGCTGGGGGCTGCCGGAGGCCAGGTAAGTCTTCGTGATGCTGCTGGCCCCGCTGCCGCTGCCGCTGCCTTCCTCGGAGGCAGAGCTGCCCAAACCATTGGGCTCCACTTTGCACCCCCTCGCCATCTGGCTCTTCAAGTAATTGGCCTTGTCGACAGCCAGTCTCTCCACGGTGCTCTGCCAACCCCGCCTGTCCCCCTCCATTTTACTGCGGAGGTAGCCGGTACCTTTGGTCAGGAGCCTGAGCGGCAGAGAGGCACACGCCTCGGGTGGCATGCTTGCAGTTGGCACGATCTCGCTCGGCATCTTACTTTGATCCTGCCAACGAGGACAAACACGTTTTCACATCCGCGAAGAAGCAAATACCAGGACTTCCATGGGCAATGACAGGCTGTCTGCAATCGCCTTAATGCACATTCATTGTGACTTTGCCCATGACTTGGACAAAGTGGTGACTAGGTTTGCACAGTTACATTCTCAGAAAATGGAACTAGAAAATGTGATTTATGGCTAAATGGCAATATATGCTGGTCTGCCAAGAGTGTTGTCAAAGTCTGTGAGAGGAACCCTGAACTGTCTGCTAATCCCCTCACACTTTTGGATACCAAATGGGGCACTGCAAGAAGAGGAGGAGTAGGGCCACCTACATCAGTGTACTGCGGAACGACACGTGCTTTGACAGCATTAACAAACTGAGGACTGCCATGCTAGATAAACTGGTCTGAGGAGCTATATTCGTGGAACCAGGGATGGCATATAGGCTAAGGCCAACGGATGCCCTTGCATTAGTAGAAGTAGTGGTAAATGGCAATATACATTCAAGAGCACCTGAATGATTTTGCAGCATCATGCCAGCATGCTGAGTGCTGAGTGAATGTGAACGAAGAACTAATTCCAGTCATGCTAGTCAGCATGGCTCAACAATAGTAACATTGGGTGATTTTTTTAAAATTGTACTTTAAAAAAATTGTAGCTAAAATTACTCGGGGTGATTTTTTTAAAATTGTACCATGTTACTCACCTTTATGTGACATTTACCAGGAGCACCTGAATGATTATGCAGCATCATGCCAGCATGTTTGATTGTTTGGTAAACTATATGATGAATTGTGAAACTTATGTCATGTAATTATACATTTTTATATGTTATAGAATCAAAATCAAGAATTATAAATTCACATTTCAAAAATGGTTTCACAATTCAGTAGTACTGATTTTCAGTATTCCATATGGATATTTGAGAATACTTGAGGCTGCATGCAAAATACTGATTTTCAAAAATCCAGGTTCTGCGTAGTACGTTCTATTGCATTTATGTGAGAAATACTGTTTTCCCCAACAAAATACTGATTTTCAACCATCAAAATACGGAAATGCTCGGTGAAACTTGGCAGCTCTGCAATTATTCACAATCGCATTATGTTTGAGAATTCAAAATGTGATTTGTGATCTTGTTTATGAGTCATCATGGAACTAGAATTTGTTATAATAGTATGACTGTAAAATAGGTTAGTTTGAAAGCAATCATAGTAATGTAAATGCACCATTTAGTTTGACTTCAATTTTCATGATGGAAATTGAAGTTGAACTAAATGTTGTATTCACATCACTATTCCATGTTGAAATTGATGTGATGTGAAGTTGTTAGGTCAGGCGGACCATTAAAGGTGCACTGCACACACTAACACAGTCTAACAGTAACAGGCAATCAAACCAACACACAAAACATTTTCTAAATAAAGGTTTTCTTTACTGGAAAAAACGTACAGTATTTTATTTGCAGTTTTTGCATGCTCCGTATTACGTTTTACGTAACATTTTACAACAGTACAACTTGATTATTAAAACAAGGACAACAATTCTTGATTTAAAAAAATGTATACAACAATGACCCCAATTATCCCATCCACCCACTCATTACTCTTGACTCAACCAAAATTATTTCTGAAATATTGGTCATAAATTTGGTGCAAAAATGCTCCAAAATAAGGCTCAGAATGCACCAGAGAGCGTCTAAAACCCCAGAGCTTCGTACGGGCCTGTTCTATGCCCTCTGGTTCTTGACATTTCCACCAGTGGAAAGAATTTTTCTCTACCAACTCTGACTAAACCCTTTATGGGTTCAAATATTTCAAATCTGATTTCTTCCCAACCCCTGTTCCAAGAATAACTTTCCCAGATTCTCCAGTCTATCCAAGCACCTAAAGTTCCTCATCCCCGGCCTCATTCGAGTGAATCTCCAATGCACTCTCTCTAAGAACTTCACACCTTTTCTGAAGTGTGGGCCCAGAATTAATTATAAGGAAATCTTTAAATGCTTGCACAGATGCCTCTGCACATGATCAAAATGATTATTAAACACTTGCATCTTCTCCATTAAATTCAAGTAATTTGCTGGGGTGGGAATTAGAATACCCTTTCAAACAAGGAACCAGAGGATAACCTCACCCCGACTTGGCTCACAAATATGCCGCAGAAGGCTGTGGATTCCAAGTCAATGGATATTTTTAAGGTGGAGGTTCACAGGTTCTTGATTAGTAGAGCCAGGATGTTTAGGCACTAAAAAACTCTGAAATTGGCAGGCAAAATGCATAATAAAATTACAAAAAGGCACAAAAAAGGCATTTATTGTCAAAAAAGGCATACCAGGAATGTATTTCCACCACCAAAATATGGTTAAAATGATAATATAAATGTATACTACATTAAATGACCAAAGTTGCCTGGTTGCACATAATTACTAGCATTTTATCTTATTATCTGGTGTTAAACTATGCCGTATGTCAGACAGAATATGCTTCAGTTGTGAAAAACTTCTTTCTATCTCAGCTGAGGTCATTGGTGCATACCCAAAACAAGCTACAGACTCTCTCTTCATGTCGATATCTTGGCATTACAACTACCTTTGAGAACTTTAGCTATGTCTTGTATTTCTTCAAGATCTTTGTTAGCTAAAACTACTCTCTCGCATTTTCCTTGTATATCTTTACCTACATCACCAGGAACTTTACGAATATCGTCAGTTACTTTGTTGAAAACCTGCAAGTTATTCACTAATATTTTGCCATGTTTCTCAAGGGAAGTGATAGGTTGTGAGAAGTTTGCAGAATTGGAAGCAATAAACACAAGATTGCGGTGGAGGGACTTTTTCTGCATGATTTCACTGACGATCCTGACTGGAGCAGATTCTTCTTCTTCAAAACAGTTGATGATTTATTTTATCTTTTCAAAATTTGCTGCATAGTAGAGTATAGCAAAGAGCCATGTACCCCACCTAGTCAAAATGGGCTGAGGAGGTAGCAGAATCTCGGGTGCCATTTCCTTGAACAACTGCACACGTGACGGTGTTTTAAAACAAATATATATTTTAATTTTATTAGAAGTACAGTAAGTGGCACCAAGGTGCCTAATATATATTGGCATGTTACATTTTATGTACAGCTTCGTTTTTTTTTTTTTAATAATAAAAGAGAGAAAGAGAGAATAGGTAATAAAAAAAATAGAAACACGTGTGATGTATGGTGTGTGAAAAGGAAAAGGTGGGAAAGAGTGAAAGTAAAAAAAAAAAGAGAGAGAGAGAAAGAGAAAGAGAAAGATTAGAGAGTAGGAGATTATAGGAGATAATTAATTATATTCTTGACCATCCTTCACCCAGTCCTGAAACAGTTGGTTTCTACGATTTTGTTGCACCATATGCTTCCAAGAAGTCGATAAATGGTTTGTCTGTTAGGAGGAATCGCATTTCTTCAAGATGTGCGGTGTCCAACATGTTTGAAATCCACAATTTAAGCGTTGGTATGGGTGTATTTTTCCAAAATTTAAGTATACGTTTTTTTGCCGTTATTAACCCATAATTAAAAAATGAATTTTGAAATGTGTTCAATTTGTTCCCGTCTTCCGTTACTCCAAGTATAATCATTTCAGTGTTAGGCTCTATTTTTTATCTTGAATAATTTTGTAAATATTTCAAAGATATCGCTCCAGAATTTATGAAGTTTTATGCAGGAAACAAAAGAGTGTGTTATAGTGGCATTTTGAGATAAACATTTATCACAAATGGGAGAAATATTTGGATAGAATTTATTCAGTCTAGTTTTTGAATAATATAATCTATGTAGAATTTTAAATTGAATTAAGTTATGTCTTACATTAATCGAACATTTGTGTATATATATCAAATATTTTTCCCATGTTTCTTTCGTGATTTTTAACATTAATTCTCGTTCCCAATCTTCTCTAATTGCCTCTGTCGATGGTAGTTCTATATTTAAAATACTATTATATAAATATGATATTAATTTCTGTGTCAGCCTTAATATTCATTGCTTCTTCCAGTGGGTCTAAAGTTATAGTTTGATGTCTTTGTATGTATTTCTTCATGAAGTCACAGATCTGAAGGTATTTAAAATATTGGTTATTTTTCAACTTAAATTTTAATTGTAATTGTTGGAATGATAACAGATTTCCCATTTCATACATATCGCCGATCCTTTTAATTCCCATTCTTTCCCATTGGTTATATGTTTTATTGGTAAGAGATGATTTAAATGAAGGATTATTCACTATTGGCATTAACAATGATAGGTTTCTTAATTTTAAAGTTAATTTTGTTTCCAAATTCTTATTGTATTATGGATAATTGGATTATTCTTATATATTGTGTTGTTCAGTTTTATCGGGGAGAAGAGGATCGCTCCTATATTACAAGGAGAACAATCCTCTTTCTCCATTCTTATCCATTCTGTCTGTTGGGTAGGACTGTCCAACCAATAAACGGTGTTTTGAGGAAGATTTTCTTGACATTGGAATCTGGGCAATTGACATTTGGAAACAAGCTACATACGTGCTTGGCAATTCTATGAAGTCCTTGAGATAAGCTTGTGAAATGCAACATTTTGGGGAATAAATCTTTAAGAGCACGAACAGCTTTTTCATGTACGGAGCTGCATCAGTCACAAACAGAACTTTCTGTTTAAGAAGGAATTGCAGATGCTGGAAAATCGAAGGTAGATAAAAATGCTGGGGAAACTCAGCGGGTGCAGCAGCATCTATGGAGCGAAGGAAATAGGCAACATTTCGGGCCGAAACCCTTCTTCAGACTGATCAGTCCATAGATGCTGCCACACCCGCTGAGTTTCCCCAGCATTTTTATCTACCTCAGAAGAACATTCTTGTGTTTTATAGCTTCTGGCCAAAGTACAGCAAGTGAAGATGTAAACAACTGAGCAATAGTTGAACTGTTTGACTTCTCCAATACCTCCGATGTCAACAAATACTCCTTTTTTAAATTTTTTATTTTTTATTTATTTTTATTAGAAGCAATTTTACAAAGATAAAACATTCGGCATCTAAAATTAAACAATTATTGTACAGCTTCATTTTTAACCTTATAACCTAAATTATTAAAATGAAAAAAGAAAAGAAAAAGAAAGCAAGAAAGGAAAAAAGTGGAAAGTGAAAAAGATAGATTGAAAAAGAACAAAATAAATACCCCTAAACTACCAAAGTAGTGTGGTCAAAAGATATAGAAATAAGTCCCACCCCCTCGTCCTCGTCCCCCCCCCCGCCCACCTCACCCAACCCGGCATACTCCTTTGATGGTTGACCTGCCTCCAGTGTACCGATGACCACATTGGCAACATATCTCCCCACAGCATTGGTTGTCTTGTCTACTGAGATCCATATTTTGTTGCATGCAACTTCATCTCTAATTTTCTGCACAACAATGTTGAAGTTGCTGTCAACATAATTTTTCCATAATGATGACTCACTTGGTATAGGTTCCTCTGTGTATTTCTCTAAAAAAACCCTGAGAGATTTGTTTTCCAATTTCCACAGTGGAATTCCAGCATCAATGAATGCCTTGCACAGATCACTCGAAAACTCAGATTTGCGTCTGGAGCCAACAGTAAATGTAGTGAGGTTAACAAGCTTGGTTATTTCGCTTGGGTAGTCTACACCCTAGCGGTATCAACATTGACCTCTAATGTTAGATAGCTCTTGTCTTTTCCCTCCTCCCCCTCCCACCTTCCCAACTCTCCTTCTAATCCTACACTCTGCCTCTTCCTTTCTTCCCCCCCCCCCACATCAGTCTGAAGAAGGTTATCGACCCGAAACCTCACCTATTCCTTCTCTCCATAGATGCTGCCTCACCGGCTGAGTTTCTCCAGCATTTTTTGTCTACCTTCGATTTTCTGGTGGTGGATTTAAAAAAAAATTATACTGTTAACACGTTAATAATAACATTAATATTAACGTGTTAACATAGAAAACATCATTGTGGTAACGGTACAACTAGAGAAAATAGCACGACCTTTAGCAAAATGGCAAAAAAAAGGCTGATTTGGGCACTCAATCATGAAAAAGGCATTATCCTGGTGAAATCATCAAAAAAGGCATAAAACGCCACATGGCATTTATGGCAAAATCCTGGCTCTATTGATTTGTATGGGTGTCGGGTTATCGGGAGAAGGCAGGAGAAGATAGATCAGCCATGATTGAATGGCGGGGTAGACTTTTCCTGATGACTTTGGGGTCAAAAATTGAACAGTTCCTGAAAATGGATACTTGGGATCAGGTGGTTACTTGGTTACACAGTGGTTACTTGAAGTTCAGGTGTCATTCTAGGTTTGTTCTGCCTGCTCAAACAATGGTTGCATCACATGCCAAAGCTAACTCCACTGTTAACATCGATAAAGAGGTTCGGATCACCATATCCTTGTGATGGTTTATGCCAGCCTCCACCTCTTAAAGGGCCGATGCCATGTGGCTGGAGCAGGCATCGGCTTTCACAGAGGAGGTGAACCTGAACTGTGGGAGACACAGGAGTAATGTAACTTGGGAGGCCATGGGTTTCGAAGCTTTTGCATGCTGGTCTGGAGATTTTGGAGGAATGTGATGCTGGCAAGTCATCGGTTATATATCAGTTAGGTAGTGAGCTGAAAGTGTTTCAAAATGGAGGGACCAAGAATAACAAGTTCATGGTTCCATAAAAGTGTTGTCACAGGTGAAAAGAGCAGTGAAGGTGACGATCAGTATGCTGACCTTCATCTGCAAGAGCATTGAGTTTAGAAGTCGGGAAGTCAGGTTACTGTTGTATAAGATGTGGGTGATGCCACGCTTGGAATATTGAGATTGATTCTGGTTACTAGGTGATTCTTCAGTAAGTGTCTACTTTGGTGTCCCGATACTTTGATGCCGTATAGACGGAAAATCCGTAATTCTATACCATTTCTTCTTTTTCTATATTGTTAATAAACATAATCCTGATAAATAAAGATTAAACTCTAGAGGAATAAAGTGTTATATTGTCATTTATTTCCCGATGTTCGATGCCTACCCCCGGAAAACCGCATGTCCCGCTGCTTACTCGTAAAAATCCCAGTCGTCATATTTATTTAATGGGGAATCTATCTTAAATGAAAATATTCTTAAACGGTAGGTATCAATCACTTAAATCTTTTTCACCCTTCTATATTCTTGTTAAAATTATAAATCTTAGTTTTTCAAAAATGTCTTGTCCCGACGATTGGAGTCAGATGCTGTCACTCACCTGTGTTGCTTCATCCCTCATGGATATAAATGGAATAGACGCGCACTTCCGATCTTCAAAGACCGCGGAATTCGAAAGTCACCTACCGTGTGAGTTTCTCCTGATATGCGGGATGAGAAGTGTGCCAAACTCCGGTTTATGCAGCATAACGGGTGAGTACATTTAATCAGCATCATATCCTAACTCTTTAGAACCCATAGGAAATCAAAATGTTTTTGTTATTTTTTGATTTGTAGTGCAGATAAGTTTGTGCCATGTGCCATACATCCAAACAATATGAACAGGCATCGCCTTTCGGGCAAGGCCATGCTGGGCTAAAGGTTTGGGCCATCATATCCGTAATGCTCATCTCCGTCACTTAACCCCCGATCTCCCGGGTGACGGTCCCTTAAAGTTTGGTCAGAACCAGACCAGGCATATTTTTTGTTTGTTTATTTGTTTTATAAGTCCATATCCAGCTCCATCTCCAGCTTTAGCTCTAGCTCCATTTCGAGCTCCATCTCCAGCTCTAGCCCAAGCTCCCTCCAACTTCTCCAGCTCTAGCTTTAGCTCCATCTCCAACTCCATCTCCAGCTCAAGCTACATCTCCAGCTCTATCTCTTGCTCCATCTCCAGCTCCAGCTCCATCTCCATCTCCAGCTCCATCTCCATCTCCAGCTCCATCTCCAGCTCCATCTCCAGCTCCATCTCCAGCTCCATCTCCATCTCCAGCTCCATCTCCAGCTCCATCTCCAGCTCCATCTCCAGCTCCTCTAGCACCAGCTCCATCTCTATCTCTATCTCTAGCTGTAGCTCTTTCTCCACCTCCTAAACTTGATCATCTTCATCACGCTACGTCATATCCGTCACATGAGTATTTTATGCTCATAATGTGTAAAATAATACTACATTGAACATAATTATCAATTGTAATTGATAAATGAACAGTATGATTTTGCCTATTCATCTGAAGTTAATATTGTTTTAGAGGAAGTTGGTGAAAAGTTATGTGACGGTTACCATTTTTGCTGAAAATGACCACTTTTTTCAGCAGTAAACAGTTACGGTTTAAAATCAATGCGTGAGACTGAAAAAATACTTTTTTGGTGGATTATTTGAGGAAGTTTCTCTATAATTTGAAAGACTGGGACCAAAATTTGATTTTATATTCTTAAATCAGTTATATTTTAATGTTGTTTATCAATAAAAGCAGACAGATATAATAATAATAATAATAATAGATTTTATTTATATAGCGCTTTTCAGGACTCAAAGTCGCTTTACAATTGAGAGTCAGGAATAAACAAAACAAAATAGAGCAGTAAGACAGAGGGGAGGGGAACATGGGACTAAGGGTATGCAGAGGTGAAGAGATGGGTCTTGAGGCGGGACTGGAAGATGGTGAGGGACTCAGAATTTCGGACCGGTTGTGGGAGGGAATTCCAGAGCCTGGGAGCTGCCCTGGAGAAGGCTCTGCCTCCAAAAGTGCAGAGGTTTGATTTCGGAGTGGAGAGGAGACCAGCTGATGTGGATCTGAGGGACCGTGAGGGTTGGTAGGGGGAGAGGAGGTCAATGAGATAAGGGGGGGCCAGGTTGTTGAGGGCTTTGTAGGTGAGGACCAGGATTTTGTAGGTGATCCGGTGGGAAATGGGAAGCCAGTGAAGTTCTTTGAGAACTGGGGTGATGTGGTGCCAGGATTTGGTGTGGGTAATGAGTCGGGCGGCTGCATTCTGGACCAGTTGGAGTCGTTTGATGCTGCTGGAATTGATTCCGAAAAGAAGAGAGTTACAGTAGTCCAGTCGGGAGGAGATGAAGGCATGGATGAGTCTTTCAGCAGCGGGGGGTGTGAGAGACGATCTGATTTTTGCAATGTTGCGGAGGTGAAAAAATGATGTTTTGACAACATGGCGGATATGACTGAATGCAATGGCCAACCTGGAAAAAGAGGAAAAAAATAAATTAAATTCTCTAAAAGATTGCGCCAAACATATTTTTCCCATAGTAGAGATGTTCATCTATGT
Organism: Malacoraja senta; assembly: GCA_038087875.1. Taxonomy (NCBI): domain Eukaryota; kingdom Metazoa; phylum Chordata; class Chondrichthyes; order Rajiformes; family Rajidae; genus Malacoraja; species Malacoraja senta. The sequence goes on along the minus strand of CM075977.1, from coordinate 64,223,043 downwards.
GAAACAACATTCAACGTTGCAAAAATTTAAGTTTTATAATCGGTTTTCCAGAAACTTAAAAGTAGACATTTACTGAAGAATCACCCATGGACATCAAGTTGTTAGATCTTTCATTTATTCTTTTAAAATAAAGCTTTTATTCAGACACTATTGTAACATGCATTATGTTCACATGTCATTTGTGAGTACATCACCATTCTACATCAGAACAAAATCGTAAGAGTTTTTTAATGCATTATGCCATTAATTCTTTAGTTTAGTTTAGAGATAGTTTAGAGCAGAACAGGCCCCTCTGCCCAATGTGTCCGCGGCGATCAGTGATCCCTGTACACTAACACTCTCCTACAAACACTAGGGACAATTCACAATTAAATCAAGCCAATCTGCCTACAACCCTGTACATCTTTCGAGTGTGGAAGGAAACTGCAGAACCCGGAGAAAACCCTCGTAGTGGAGGGGGGGTGGGTGGTGGGGAATGTACAATCTCTATACAGGCAAGCACCCGTAGTCAGGATTGAAACGGGGTCTCTGGCGCTGTAAGGTAGCAAATCTACTGCTGTGCCATCATGCCATTATGGTCTCAGCATGTGTCCCTGAGAACAGCCTGCAGATCAGAAGGTCCTCTGTTACACAGCTGCAAAGGATGAACCTTGACAAGGACCCTTGCATTCCTTTCCAGTTGTTCTTTGCAAATGCACAATTCATAAAGAGGTGGGCAATCGTCTCATCTTCATTGCATCAATCCTGGGGCCAGCGTGTGCTATGTTGAGATGCTGCCGGTGTCGGAAGGATCTGACAAGGAGGGTCCCTCTCACTGCCAACCAAGTTAAATCTTGATGTCTGATGGTGAGTTGTGGCAATGAGCCATTCTGACAAATGGTACTTTTCCAATTCTGTAATGTAACATAATTTGTTTTGTTACCTTTGTTCTAATTATTTCTTATAATCAATTGGTTGCACATTTACTTCGGTATGGAGACAATTGGAATCTATTTTGGCATAATGAATTAAAAACTCATGATTAGGCTTTGACGTACAATGGTGATGTATTCACAAACAGCATGTGAACCTAACGCATGTTATAATAGTGTTTGAACAAAAGCTTTGATTCAGATTGTTAAGGTCACAGGGTTGATTTCTATCTAGAGCAGCTGGATGAAGCACAGAAAGAAAACCGGACACAGTGAAACACATTCTTGTGCCAGAGCCTGCCTTATTTTGATTCTACTTAACTAAATTGGCCAGACTATAGCGAGTACATGAACTTCTCAACCCCATTTACCTAAATGCATTCTGCAGATCAAATTCTGGTTGCACGTGGCAGTTATTTTTAGACATCATTTTAATTGAACTTACTGTATAAATGACAAAAGCAGACATGATTTACCATCACAAATAGATAAAAGACTGTGGATGAAAATCAGCTGCATGATGTCTGTAATTCTTTCATATAATTACCTGAAATACCTTTTCTGTAAACTTTAATACTGCACCAGCACTGAATGAACTGTTTTGCCCAAGACATACTGCAGGTGTAGCTGTTGCACAGTTTGTTCGTTTCCTCACCTGAGCTCAATTATTATTCTTTTTTTTAAATTTTACTTCTAACACTAAAAGCTTATTCTAGATTTCATGCAGCATTTGCATGTTTGTAACACATGAAGACTCTTTCCAAGGTTAACGGTTGTTAAAAATATAATCGCCAAAAAATGATTCCACTGTCCTGTGTATTTTATGGCCCTGTCTCACGGTGCGAGTCCACCCACGAGATTCCAAGTTTATGCTCACGAGTTTAAACGAGTTCCCACGTGTATGTCTAAGTTTGACGTTTAGTTCTCATTTCTGCAATGTAACAAGTTCCTCTCCCGAGTTACCAAGTTCCTCTCCCGAGTTACTCTTGAGCCAACAACGACGTGTGGAAAAATCATCACAAGGTAAAAATGATGTCACGCAGTTTTTTTTTCACTATAAAAAGCCTCCCATGTTTATATTTCTTAGGGTTACGGAATCAAGGGATATGGGGAGAAAGCAGAAACTGGGTACTGATTTTGGATGATCAGCCATGATCATATTGAATGGCAATGCTGGCTCGAAGGGCCAAATGTGATCACTTCCATTATGTAGAGAGTCTCAGAACGTTAATAGAGATTCCATTCCATTTACATTGCGCTTTGTGCAGGGATCAAATCTTAGCCCAAAGTGTACATTAGGCGGCGAGGATTAATTTCAAAACTTCAAATTATTTCAAACAGTGTTTTATTCGAACAATGGATCAGGGCAGATGCCAGCCACTTTAAACATCACGGACAGCTCAGTGTGAAGTGGTGCTGGGATTATATATGTGAAATAGTCTTGGGAATTTTATTATCGATCCTAAATGCTCTATTTAAATTATAGGTCGTTCAGTTTGTTGTGAAGTGCCGCCGGATTTAACACCTCAGTCTATTAAAATTGAATTATCTTACTGAACGAAAACATGCAATATGTTTCCAGGCAAATATCCAGTGGTTGAGAAATAAAGAGCAGTCATTAGTGTTTTTAAACGGGCGATTGTAGTCAATATTATGGTAACCAAATAATATTTATTCATTGCTAGAGAGGATGATGTAAACATAGTGAGGTTAGTGAGCAGCCTCTAACATTAACCACTCCTCGTACTGTTCTGTTGTGTAGGAAGGAACTGCAGATGCTGGTTTACCCCGACGATAGACACCAAAAGCTGGAGTAACTCAGAGGGTCAGACAGCATCTCTGGAGAGAAGGAATGGGTGACATTTCGGATCGCGACTCTCCCAGTTGCTACCTGGACCTACCTGATCTCCCGGTTGCCAAACACTTCCCATTCCCACACTGACCTTTCTGTCCGAGGTCTCCTCCAGTCAGAGTGAGGCTAAATGCAAATTGGAGGAACAGCATCTCATATTTCGTTTGGGCAGCTTACAGCCCATATAACCATATAACCATTACAGCACGGAAACAGGCCATCTCGGCCCTTCAAGTCCGTGCCCAACATTTTATTTTTTATTTTTTATAAACTTCCCCCTAGTCCCATCTACCTGCACTCAGACCATAACCCTCCATTCCTTTCCCGTCCATATACCCATCCAATCTATTTTTAAAGGATAACATCGAACCAGCCTCCACCACTTCCACTGGAAGCTCATTCCACACAGCTACCACTCTGAGTAAAGAAGTTCCCCCTAATGTTACCCCTAAACTTCTGTCCCTTAATTCTCAAGTCATGTCCCCTTGTTTGAATCTTCCCTACTCTCAATGTGAAAAGCTTATCCACGTCCACTCTGTCTAACCTGCTCATAATTTTAAAGACCTCTATCAAGTCCCCTCTTAACCTTCTGCGCTCCAAAGAATAAAGACCCAACTTGTTCAACCTTTCTCTGTAACTTAGTTGCTGAAACCCAGGCAACATTCTAGTAAATCTCCTCTGTACTCTCTCTATTTTGTTGACATCCTTCCTATAATTAGACGACCAAAATTGTACTCCATACTCCAGAATTGGCCTCACCAATGCCTTGTACAATTTTAACATTACATCCCAACTTCTATATTCAATTCTCTGATTTATAAAGGACAGCACCCCAAAAGCTTTCTTTACCACCCTATCTACATGAGATTCCACCTTCAGGGAACTATGCACAGTTATTCCTAGATCCCTTTGTTCAACTGCATTCCTCAATTCTCTACCAGTGGTATGAATATTGATTTCTCTCACTTCAAGTAACCCCGGCATTCCCTCTCCGTCTATCCCTCCTCCACCCAAGTCGCACCAGCTTCTCATTTTCACCCAACGAACAGCGAACAATGGTCTGTTTCCTTTATCATTACATTTTTGCATCCATTGTTCTTTATCTCTCTACAATACATCATCATCTGTATCTCTCGTTTCCCTTACCAGTCTGTCGAACTACTCTACCAGCAGCATAGTTTATAAAATAACCCCAGGTCAATATGCATTTGTATTCATTTATTGAATTAGAAATAAAAAGATTAATTTTGTGAATTATAAATTTAATCTATTTCTCACCAGCATTGGAAAATATATTAGTTCTGATTGTCTTTGGTTTTTGATTTGATTACTTGAGCCATCAATTTTTAAATTATACATTTTGTTGAGGGGAAATGAAATAAACATATGAGCTATGCATTGGGCTTTCCCAACAGCTAAATGTTCATCTGTTGAAAGTGCACTGAATCCAGCATTGACCGAGTGCCAGTGAACTGTTGCAAAAAGTTACAGAGAGAGTAAGATATAGTTAGATTTATCTCTTAGGGCTAAGGGAATCATGGGATATGGGGAAAAAGCCGGAACGGGGTACTGATTTTGGATAATCAGCCATGATCATATTGAATGGTGGTGCTGGCTTGGGGCCGAATGGCCAACTCCTGCACCTATTTTCTATGTTTCCGTTTGCGTGCTTTGTCCATATCCCCCCCACCCCCCCCCCCCCTCCCACCCTGGCAAAACTCTCTCCAGTAATTAAAGCACGACATTAATTACAGCAAAGTACAAGCTGGAAAATAAAACAAAAAACCAAAAGGCAAATGTGGAAAATGTAAAATTCTGGAAGTTGTTCAAACTACCCATCAGGTTGACTGGCTTCTGTAGATAGAATGGGCACGGTAATAAGACAGTAATATTGTGGTGTGGTCATTTGGTGGAAGGATCAGCAATGTAAACAGCAATTTAACCATGCTATAAATTCTTACTTGGTTCTTCAATTTTATCAAAGATAAATATTCTAGAAGGTTCAAAAGTCTCCAGGTTCTCTAGATGAGTTCCATCTAAAGAAAATGGTTGATTGAACTCCGTAAACAAACTGAAGCAGACATAGAAACATAGAAACATAGGTGCAGGAGTAGGCCATTCGGCCCTTCAGGCCAGCACTGCCATTCAATAAGATCATGGCTGATCATCTAAAATCAGTACCCCGGTCCGGCTTTTTCCCCATATCCCTTGATTCCTTTAGCCCTAAGAGCTAAATCTAACTGTCTCTTGAAAACAGCCAATGAATTGGGCTCCACTTTCTTCTGTGGTAAAGAATTCCACAGATTCACAACTCTCTGGGTGAAAACGTTTTTCCTCATCTCAGTCCTAAATGGTCTACCCCTTATTTTTAAACTGTGACCCCTGGTTCTGGACTCCCCCAACACCGGGATCATTTTTCCTGCATCCAGCCTGTCCAATCCTTTAAGAATTGTATGTTTCTATGAGATATCCTCTCATCCTTCTAAATTCCAGTGAAGCCCAGTCGACCCATTCTTTCATCATATGTCAGTCCCACCATAGACAATAGACGATAGACAATAGGTGCAGGAGCAAGCTATTCGGCCCTTCAAGCCAGCACCGCCAATCAATGTGATCAATGTGATTCTGGCAATTAACCTGATGAACCTACGCTGCACTCCCTCAATAGAAATAATGTCCTTCCTCAAATTAGAACAAAATTGCACACAATACTCCAGGTGCGTTCTCACCAGGGCCCTGTTCAACGGCAGTAGGACGTCCTTGCTCCTAAACTAAAATCCCTCACAATGAAGGCCAACATGCCATTAGCTTTCTTCACTGCCTGCTGTACCTGCATGCTTACTTTCAGTGACTGATGTACAAGCACATCCAGGTCTCATTGCACCTCCCCTTTTCCTGATCTGACACCATTCAGATAATAATCTGCCTTCCTGTTCTTGCCAGCAATGTGGATAACCTCACATTTATCCACATTATACTGCATCTGCCATGTATCTGCCTACTCACCCAACCTATCCAAGTCACCCTGCAGCCTCATTGCATCCTCATCGCAATTCACACTGCCACCCAGCTTTGTGTCATCCGCAATCTTGGAGATGTCACATTTAATTCCCTCGTCTAAATCGTTAATATATATTGTAAATAACTGGGGTCCCAGTCCCGAGCCATGCGGCACCCCACTAGTCACTGCCTGCCATTCTGAAAAGGACCCGTTAATTCCTACTCTTTGCTTCCTGTCTGCCAACCAGTTCTCTATCCATGTCAATACAATGTGCTCTAATTTTTCACACTAATCTCTTGTGTGGGACCTTGACAAAGGCTTTTTGAAAGTCCAGATACACCACATCCACTGGCTCTCCCTTATCAATTCTACTAGTTACATCCTCAAAAAATTCCAGAATATTAGTCAAGCATGATTTCCCCTTCATAAATCCATGCTGACTTTAACCAATCCTGTCACTGCTTTCCAAATGCAGTGCTGTAACATCTTTAACAATCGACAAGCATCTTCCCCACTACCGATGTAAGGGTAACTGGTCTATAATTCCCCATTTTCTCTCTGCCTCCTTTCTTAAAAAGTGGGGTTACATTGGTACCCTCCAGTCCACAGAACTGATCCAGAGTCAAGAGAATACTGGAAAATTATCACCAGTGCATCCACGATTTCTCGGGCCACCTCCTTGAGTACCCTGGGATGCAGACCATCAGGCCCTGGGGATTCATCTGCCTTCAGTCCCAACAGTTTACTTAACACCATTTCCTGACATGTGGATTCCCTTCAGTTCCTCCCTCTCACTAGATCCTCGGTCCCCTAGTATTTCTGGAAGATTGTTTGCGTCTTCCTTAGTGAAGCCAGAACCAAAGTACTCGTTTAACTGTTCTGCCATTTCTCTGTTTCCCATTATGAATTCACCTGTCTCTGATTGTAAGGGACCTACATTTGTCTTCACTAATCTTTTCCAAAAGAAGCTTTAAGAGACAGTTTTTATATTCCCCGCAAGCTTTCTTTCATCCCCCCCCCCCTCTTAATTAACCCCTTTCTCCTCTGTTGTTCTAAATTTCGCCCAGTCCTCCGGTTTGCTGCTTCCTCTGGCCAATTTATATGCCTTTTCCTTGGATTTAACACTACCCTTGATTTCCCTCGTGAGCCACGGTTAAGCCGCCTTCCCCGTTTTATTTTTTCGCCAGAGAGGGATGAACAATTTTTGGAGTTCATCCATGTGGTCTTTAAATCTTTGCCATTGCATCACCACCGTCAACCCTTTAAGTATAATTTGCCAGTCTATCCTAGCCAATCCCCATCTCATACCTTCAAAGTCTCCTTTCTTTAAATTCAGGATGAACAATTTTATCACCAATGTACACACATTGTAGAATTATGCTCACACTCAAACATACCACACCATCAAACATACCACATCACCCTGAAAAAGAAACAAACTCATGCAAACAATCAACTTTGTATTAAGTTATACCAGCAGTTAATACTTAATGTAGAAAATTCTGCAATAAACTTCTCACTCAGAGACCCACAAGTTATAAATTCAACCAAATGCAAATATACTTGTTTCTTAGAGCTCTCATCTAAATTCAGCACTCTAATCTAAGCATAATTTCTCTACACTAATCATATGACATCCGGTGGCGCTGTTGCTAGCTGCCTCCGCCTTCAGTCCGGTATCTTTTTGGTTTTTTTTGTTATGTTTTTGTTATGTTTGAAGAACGTTTTTTGTGGGGTTTTTGTCTTTATGTGGGGGGGAAGAGGGTACGGTAAGGGGGATACCGTCCTTCAGTCGCTTCCTGGAGAGGACGCGACTATTTTTCGAGTCGCGTCCTCGCCCCCCCCCCCCCCCCCGCGGCCTACCTACTGGATTGGCGCGGCCTTTCCTGCCGGGACCGACCAGAGCTCCAGCAGCAGCGGCGCAGCGTTGGATACATCGCGGGGCGGGCGATGCCTTACCGGGGATCGCCGTTTGGAGCTCCGGAGTGCTGGGCCTGCTGCACTGACAGCGCGGAGCTGTGGTTCGCGGAGCTCCCAACGCGGGCGGCGCTGACCAACATCGCGAAGTCCTGCGACTCCGCCCGGCTCGGCCTGTGGACTTCGGGAGCCGTGGACTCTGGTGGGAGGTGGCTGATTTGGAGGTCCGGGCCGCTGAGGATGTTCTCCGTCGGGGTTCCACCGTTCCCGGCGAGAGGGCCTGAGCATCGGGCCGCCCGTGGCGGCGACTGCGGGTGCTCGGGAGGCCCCGACTACGGGTGAACATCTGGGAAGATCGGCGGGGAGGTTGGCTGGACTATGGTACCTTCCTTAACTTTGGTGCCGCTGTGGGGTTATGTTGTGTCGTGGACTTCTGTGTTTGTGCTTTTTTATTGATTTATTATTTATTTTTATGATACATGACTGTAAGGAAAATCCATTTCGTTGTCTCTTAATGAGATAATGACAATAAATTGAATACAATTCCAGGAACTAAAAATCCCAATGTACCATTGCCATATTGCAATGATTCAACAATACATAACCATGCATTCATTGGATTAAATAATTTCTGAATATCAGTTTTAATAATATTTACTGACTATGTACAATGAATATGCTTTATTATATTGGTTTATTGAAAGAGAAATAGTTTATCAGAATTTCAAGACATTTGTTGAACTGTTGCAATAGCTCCAATCAAGGTGGAAGGCATCTTTGTTCTGGCAAGATCATTTGAATTAAATCAGGAAATGCTATTAGAATGAATAAGACGTCATGAGTCTTGGGAAAGTGTTTTGTGCTTTTAGTTTAGTTTAGAGATACAGCGCAGAAACGGGCCCTTCGGCCCACTGAGTCTGCGCCAACCAGCGATCCCCGCACCATACCATCCTACACACACCAAGGACAGTTTACAATTCTACCAAGCAAATTAGCCTACAAACCAGTATGTCTTTGGAGTGTGGGAGGAAACCAGAGATCCCGGAGAAAACCCACGCAAGTCACAGGATAGATCGTACAAACTCTGTCTAGACAGCATCCGCAGTTAGGATCGAACCCGGGTCCCTGGTTCTGTAAGCGCTGCAAGCAGCACTCTACTGCTGCGCCACCGTGCCGCCCTCAGCCGTGTCTGAAAGGCTTCTGTTGTTTACGGAAGTCTGGATCAAGTTGATTGAGCTGGATACCTTGAACGAGGACAACATTGTGATGTGATCCAGAACCTCTGAAGATCATATTATTGTAATGACGCTAGGTCTCAATTACTAATGTCAGCTCAGTACAGTGTAGGACATATCTTTATTTTGGGTTTATTGCAATATAATATAATACAAAATCAGTCTTTTTTTTCTCCTTTAGCTCCCTCTCAAGGGCCTGCATTCATTCTGACTTGCATTTTGACTTCCATGCTGACTTCCCACATACAAAGGAATTTTTCTTTTTTTCATTGTCTACTGTATGTTGAAATTAGAAAGATAATGTTTCTGCGCTTCCTTCTCTGGGTTGTTTCCAGTGTTCAAAGCTCAGCTATAACTGTTTTGATTCTCTCATGCAACATTTTCCTGCACTGTACTGACCTGACATCAGTGCATCACATCCAGGCCTATTGTAACCACAATAAAGTGATCTTCAGAAGTTCTGGATCATACCACAATGTTGTCCTCATTCAAGCCATCAGCTCAATCAGAGCTTGATCCAGCCCCTTTCACCATCTCAACAGTCATTGTTCAAAAATGGATCAACAAACTGAACTTCACAAGCTGACCAGGAAGTTATTTTGACTGAGTTTGGCATCAAGGAGACCTGGTAAAATCAAAATAAATGGGAACCTAGAGAAAATACTCTTGTCATTGAAAGTATATCTTACACAAAGGAATAGTTGTAGCTGTTGAAGGTCAATCATTCACGACCTTGGAACATTACTGCGGGACAGTAGCTCCCAACCTTTTTCATCCACATCCAAAAATTGATTAAACCTTTCAATTTTTAAGATAGCATGAAATAAAAATAGAAAATTCTGTTTATATTTTTGGGGTTTTCCAAACATTTTAGTTTGACTTTGCAGTTTATAAATCACAAGATTAAAGCATTACATAAAAATCGAATAAAACCATTGAAAACAAAATTAAAGCATGAAATAAAAATTCAAATTAATTCGTTAAAAACACAATGTATCAAAAATTAAATAGACAATAGGTGCAGGAGTAGGCCATTCGTCCCTTCGAGCCAGCACCGCCATTCAATGTGATCATGGCTGATCATCCACAATCAGTACCCCGTTCCTGCCTTCTCCCCATATCACCTGACTCAGCTATTTTTAAGAGCCCTATCCAGCTCTCTCTTGAAAGTATCCAGTGAACTGGCCTCCACCACCCTCTGAGGCAGAGAATTCCACAGACTCACAACTCTGTGTGAAAAAGTGTATCCTCATCTCCGTTCTAAATGGATTACCCCTTATTCTTAAACTGTGGCCCCTGGTTCTGGACTCCCCCAACATCGGGAACATGTTTCCTGCCACTAGCGTGGCCAAACCCTTAATAATCTTATATGTTTCAATAAGATCCCCTCTCATCCCTCTAAATTCCAGAGTATACAAGCCCAACCGCTCCATTCTCTCAGCATATGATAGTCCCCGCCATCCCGGTAATTAACATTGTGAGCCTACGCTGCACTCCCTCAATAGCAAGAATGTCCTTCCTCAAATTTGGAGACCAAAAGTGCACACAATACTCCAGGTGTGGTCTCACTAGGGCCCTGTACAACTGCAGAAGGACCTCTTTGCTCATATACTCAACTCCTCTTGTTATGAAGGCCATGCCATTTGCTTTCTTCACTGCCTGCTGTACCTAGGTATGTTACAAAACTTACCTTCAGTCGCGCTGTAATTCTGCCACTGGCCGTGTGCGCAATTTTGGCGCCTTTAAGGGGGAGGCGGGGTTAAAACGCGGTTTCTCCTCCCTTGTCCTGGAAATATTTTGTTGGAGTACAAACCTTGGCTGACAAAATCGTTCCTACCGGCGTTTTGTGAATTTTTTATTTTTATTAAATCGTCAATGTCAGCGCTACAGTCATTTTAAAAGCAGCTCCTGAAGCGTCAACGCCGATAACGGGGACGGATTTCACACAATGGACAGGTAAACGAAAGTGCTTTCTTTAAATGTATAAAAGTGCTTCTTAAGAAGCCTTTAATTCACATTTTTTCATGCGACACGGTGATTTTATTCCCCGAATTAACGGCATTATTTATCATGCCCATACGGGGTTAAATTCACCGCAAATCGCGTTCCAGTAATCCTCACTCGCAAGATGAATTAAATCCCCATTAATTTACAGGTATTAAACATTCAATTCCTTCCATTTGGCCTGTAAATTCATGAAAATTAGATTTAAAAATTATGTTATATTGTGAATTATTGTGTGAATGTTATTTGGACACTTAGGCTATTTAAAAATGTTAATCTATTCTTAAGAAATTGATAGATGTTTAGATCTAGTAATTGAATTTTGTAATGAGCTACAATTAGGTAACTAACTAATTATATGCTTTACTTTCATGTCTTCGAAGTAAGATTGTTTCATATTTGTTTCAGAATGCTTCAATCTATAATACCTGAAAATTTCTTTCAGTTACCATAATATTTAAGAAAGTTATGGGCTTTTAACTGTCCTCGATCACAGCTTTTGTGTTAAGTCAATGGAAAAGCAATAGGGAACTAGATGCTAATTTCTGAGTATGATAATGGCCATAACTTTTTTAATACTGAAGATATGAAAGTGAATTAAGTGTCAAATTAAACTTCTTTTTATGCTTTATCTGATGGGATAAATTGCAGACTTTATTTTTAAAATCTCAAAATTTTGTAACATTGCTACTGTACCTGCATGCTTACTTTCATAGACTGATGAAAAAGAACCACCAGATCCCATTGTACTTCCCCTTTTCCCAACTTGACACCATTTAGATAATAATCTTCCTTCCAATTTTTGCTACCAAAGTGGATAACCTCACATTTATCCACATTAAACTGCATCTGCCATGCATCTGCCCACTCACCCAACCTATCCAAGTTACCCTGCATTCTCATAGCATCCTCCTGACAGTTCACACTGCCACCCAGCGTTGTTTTATCTGCAAATTTACTAATGTTACTTTAAAACCCTTCATCTAAATCATTGATGTATATTGTAAATAGCTGTGGTCCCAGCACCGAGCTTTGCGGTACCCCACTAGTCCCTGCCTGCCATTCTGAAAGGGACCCGTTAATCCCTACTCTTAGTTTCCTGTCTGCCAACCAATTCTCTATCCAT